>JAKKPZ010000086.1:0-248894 GCA_022814885.1 Ditylenchus destructor
CCTCATTCCATTCGAAGTTTGTAGCGAAAATTATTAATAGCTGCTGATTTTCCCATACATGGCTAATCGATAGGACATCGATGGCGCTCTCACTTGGATGGTAGACCATCAACCCGTTTGACTTGAAGCGAACAAACTTTGAGACTGGCAATTGATCGCGCACTTCGGAAGGCATTTCATCATATGACTGTCCTGGAGCAGGCCACCATTTCCAGCACCAGATGTTTAAACGCAGTTCTTTAAACACCAAATAAGGTGTGGTGCCGAACTTGTTCTCGATCACGGTGTAATGGCGACGGTTGACATTACGGAGCTGGCAGAGTTCGCGTCGGTCGAAACAAGTCAGAATACTGTAGAAAAGGCCGAATGGGATGTTGAGCTGTGGTTGATCCATCTGAAATCTTAAATAACATTAATCTGCAAACTAAAAAACAACGTATGCCTTTGTTGTCTTTAAAACCACGTCAGAAACGTCAACTTCTAACATTTTTATATCCCCTAACTAGTAATTGGATGCCGGCCCGCTACGGGGCTGTGTGATACCTCACTTTGTAGGTCTCGGTGAGTTATTAACGAATCCCCAAGTGCCCGTTAACGCACCAACCAAAAATTTCGAATTTTTGGTCCAAAAAGTGGCTTTTTGGAAACACATGATGCCGGTGAGCTACATGGCTGTGTGATACCTCATTTTGTAGGTTCTGGAAAGTTAGTATACGAATACACAAATCCCCGCGTGAGTCTCACTGACAAAGCCACTGGGGCATACTGACTTGGGATAAAGAAGATGAACTTAGTTCGAGCGGCCGAAGGCCGCGAGTTGAATTCAATTTCCTGCCTGCTTACCGACAAAGCCACGAGTTAGATAAATTATATAGGCCCAAAGGGCCTGGCAAAAATTCTAGTACCGTTTTTTCTCTTGAATAAGCCCCGGGGCGTATATTTTTCACCCCCCCCCCTCTAGGGGGCTTACTTCAGGAGGGGGCGTATAATGGAGGGGGCCTATGTTTTTCAACCCCTCGACGGCGGAGCCGGCGAGGGAAATTTTTTGAGATTTTTGTCAAAATCTTCAAACATTTCGAATTTTTTTCGCAAAATGTCCAAAAAACCATAGGGGGACCCTATTGATTTTTTTGACAAATTTTTCGGAAAAATAATTTTTCAAAACCATAGGGGCCCCCCTATAGTTTTTTGGCAAATAATTTTTTAAAGAAAATTTTTTGCCGAAAACCTATGGGGGGCCCCAATGGTTTTAAAAATTATTTTCCGAAAAATTTGTCAAACAAAAGAATTTGTTCAAACACATTTCCTTTGTTGGTATTTTATTCAACGAATGTATTTAAACAGATAATATATGTAAAAAAGAACATTGTAATCAAATTACATCAAAAAATCGGTCACAAGGGGGGGGGGCTTATAATGGAGGGGGGCTTATATTGGCCGACCCCCCCTCTAGGGGGGCTTACTTTAGGAGGGGGCTTATATTGGGAGGGGGGCTTATTCAAGAGAAAAAAACGGTATGTATTGCAAAAGCTAATTTGTGATAAAAATTGAATTTTTGCGTAGGTTCAAAAACTTGTTAACGTTCGAGAAGGACCGTTGTAAAATGCTTTTTCTGGAATTTAGAAGCTTGAAATTTCCGGTCCCGTTTTTCACGCTAGCTGTGATAAATCCATACGATAGTGAGTGGCAAAAGTGAAAAACTCATTTTTGTGTGTGTTTAATGCTCAGTGAACACATAGCTGTCTTAAATGCGTACGTTTTGTAGAAAATTGAAAATCAAAACGAGGGAAGTTTGGGATTTGGAGCCAGCCATTCGAAACTGGAAACACACGATGCCGGTGAGCTACATGACTGGATCCCCGGCGAACGGCATCGGCGGGGACGGGGATCCCCGGGGAAATACGGGGAAATGGCCTTTTTTAATTTTTTCACATTTTTTGCCCATTTTTTCAAATTTTTAATTAATTCTTTATGCAATACATGCAATATGGGTAATTCACATACGCTGAGTCCCAATTTTACCTTATCTTTTTACCTAGGAGCGATCCTAAGGGTCAAAACGGTGAATTTTTCCTACAAAGGGTACACCGGGAGTGTAACTGGGAAATTTTTTGGTCAGAATGTCACCTATCTAAAAAGCTTATTTATTAACTCAAAAGAGGCAGACGCCGACTTCGTTTTGGTATAATTCACTACTAAAATGCATTTTATGTTTCCAGAAAATATAAAATCAAAACAAGGGAAATTTGGGTTTTGGAGCCAGCTCTTCAAAATGAACCAAGCTATTTCTCTCTTGTCTAATGTCTATGCTCAAAAAAGGCTGACGCCGACTTCGTTTTGGTATAAATCTTATTTGTCTGTGTTGGAATTGTAAGTTATAAATTAATTTATCTGTGAACACAATGATGAAATGCAGCATTCAGAATGGACGTGCGTGATGATAATGAAATGCATTTTACATTGTACATAAAATACCAGTACAAAGAAAGTTTTGTGCGTTGGAGTTAGCATTCGGAATGGACGTCTTCAAACAAGAACAAAGCTTTCTTCGTGTCTGAGTCGATAAAGCCACTCTCAGTTAGGGTTGGATCCCCCCCCCCGCCGGGGGCGTAGAAGAGGGAAATAACTATATATATAATATATATAGAATTATGATCATTACATTTCAGCATTGTCCTTTTAACTGTTAAGATTATTTACGTCTCAAATTTATTATGAACGACCATACAAATTTTATTCACACACATTACAGCAAAACTATGGACCAGCGTGGTGGTAAGAGGTTTGCCGAATGCGCAAGAGTCTCGCCAGTAATTAGCAAAAAACGCCGGCCAAGCCACCTTTTGAGATCGCATTCAGAATGGACGACTTCAAACAGGAACAAAGCTTTCTTCGTGTCTGAGTCGATAAAGTCACTCTCAGTGTTCCTAATACTATAAATCGGTGAATCTTCACTTTCTTTGAATTTTGTTTTGTTTTGAAAGGAATTGTTTTTAAGTGTTGAAAGAAGAATATAAATTTTAATAAAAATTATATGCAAAGGGATACTGGGTGTATGTGTCGTGACGAGTGGTTTGATGACATAATTTGTTAGGAAATAACTCTTGATACACTTTAACTTGTGATCGAACAGAGTGCGGGGGCCCGACTTATTATTATGGGAATGGACGATTCCTCGCCCATAAATAAAAAGCGCCAATTTTTTCTCGCGCATCCCCAAATATGGCGCCATAAAGCCACTCTCACACATGAATCTTCATTGTTTATGAATTTTGTTTTTGCTAGCTCATATATGATATTGCTAAATCCCTCTAAAATCTTATTTTAAAGGGGTAGGCAATATCAAATTTGCGCTAGCCCCCTTCAAATCGACATATTCAAAAGATACCTCCTTTTTTTGCCACATGCAGTAAAGATGTGTCATGAGCTAAAATAAATATCGGAATCTTACTTTGTAAACTACTTACTAAGTAACACCACGATGTTAGCCTCTCCAAAGTGAATTATGATCATTACATTTCAGCATTGTCCTTTTAACTGTTAAGATTATTTACGTCTCAAATTTATTATGAACGACCATACAAATCGGAAGATAACTGAATTCTGGATTACTGTAGGTCAGTAGGTAATTGCTGCAATATTCCTGCTTTTAACATTTTTGAAAATGGTGCATTTTTTGAATTTAAGTAAATTTCGTTCAAAGCAACTATATGTCAACTATATGTCAACCACGAAACACCAATACGGGATACCAAAATCCGTCAAAATAGTATTTTTCCCACTTACACTAATTTTAATCTAATGAAAGGTGTTTATCCTTTTAACTGTTAACATTATTTACGCATCAAATTTACTATAAATGACCATACAAATTTTATTCACACACATTACAGCAAAACTATGGAGCAGCGTGGTGGTAAGAGGTTTGCCGAATGCGCAAGTCTCGCCAGTAATTAGCAAAAAACCATTTTTTTCGAGTGGCTCTAACGCGAAATGTTTTGAGTTTCTTCGCAAGAAAATCTGAGGAAAAATCGCCTGAAAAATGCGAAAATTCGCCTGAAAAATTGGCGGTCCCTGAAATAACTTAACTAAAAATAACTTAGCAGAAATGAAACGACACCCAGGTAACCCTAGGTTCGCTAAACTCGTGAGGTTCTGGCCTACAATAATACCTTTCACCAAAAATCTGTGCCCTCCAAAATATTAGAGTTACGGCCCGACAAAAATTCCAAGGGGGAAGGTCGGGCGCTCCGCGCCCGTTAACTTGACTGGCTCGCCACCTGCGATGGCTCGTATTGTTTATGGGGTAAGATTGAGTTCGAGGCCCTTCCAAAAATTTGGCAAAATCTGCGACCGACTAAATAAGCACTGGTAAGAATGACTCCTAAATTTGACGGCACGGACAGACATCACTACAATACTAGGTAGAAGATCTGAATTGACTGTAGTTTGTTAAAAACAAGAAATGTTAAATGTCGCAAATGGCTGGCAAATTCCTAACTTTTAGGTGATCTTTAACTTCAATTATGCATTTAACTGCAATACATCCATAAAATTTATGGTGACATAACAGGACGAAGTTGATTTCATGACATGAACAAAAAGTTAATTCATTAAGTAAGTTTCATTCAAAGCCACTACATGTCAACAACGAAACACCAACACAGGATACCAAAGGAGTCAAAATAGTTTGCCAAAGTCGATATCTGCAAAAACTACGAATCAGGTTTTTATCCTGTTAACTGTTAACATTATTTACGCAAATTTACTATAAATGACCTACAAATTTTATTCACATACATTACAGCAAAACAATATATTACAATGCAACATTGGCTCAATTTTATAACAATATTATTGAGAGGTGTATGGTTTCATTACCAGTGATGTACCTCCATTTCATGCACCACATTGTAGACGAAAGACCTGAAATTCGGGATTTTTTGAAGCATACTGTAAGGCTTCATAAAGTTCGGCAATTTATAAATTTATGAACAAGTTATTTTGCGCAAGAATTCTGATTCTAATAATCATGAGAATAGGGATCTTGAGACCATGGATTTGGGAACAGGGTTTGGGTGGCTCTCCAGAAAACGTATAAGTGACTATTTAATAATTACTTAGACAGTCCTGAACCAGGACTATCGAAGTAATTTTTAAATTGTTGCTTAACTGCTTAACCATGCATTTGGAATAACTTCTCTAAGGTTCAGAAATATAATCTTTGTTTCGACCACTAACAATTTTTACATCACTCTAAATACAAAAATCTTTGGATCTCGAAACTATTCAAATAATCCCGATATATTCACTTTTCTGGCGCCAACATATCAAGAATGAAACTTACGGCAAATCGCGGAGAATGTCGTCGCGTATACGCTGCGCAACTTTCGAGGGCGGCAGATATTCAAAATCCGTATAGAACTTGGCCCAAGGATGATCGTTTCGCTTCGCCCGATTTCGACCACCCAGACACAAGTGCAGGATTCTCTCATCTTCGGGATCGTCAGGCGGCGCTTCGAAGGCGTGAGCTTCATCCAAAGTGTCGAAAATATCCATGCCAACCGCCGGTCGATTCCAACAAAACAGCGTTTGCAATCCCTGTAATAAGAGAAATGTATAAGACAGAATACTGAAAATGAAGATTCTTACACGGCAACTCTTAATCGCTCGACACAAGATTGGAATTGGGATGGCGGAGCGAGAAACGAAGTACTGAAATCAGAAGTATTAATATTTTTGTACATTCAGTAAGATGTTATATATGTGGTATCAATGATAGGATATTCGCGATATCAACGGAGACAGTTGATTTTAAGTTAAATATCGTAAGCTTACTTTTAACGATCCACGTTCTGTGAGTACCTCGAAGAGACGACAGATTGCTGGAGCCACATCTTTATGTTTAAAGAGGAACGATACCGAAGAGAGGCGAGCTAGGCGCGATAGTCCGATAATTTTCTCTCCGTCCAATGGCATTTTGTGGGTTGAAAGGAATTCCAAGTGCTCCAAGTTTGGCATGCACGTTGCAATTGTATCCAGAACCTAAAAAATTGCTAAGGTGTTAATAGCTAGAGCACATACAAATATGAAACCTGATTAGCTGTCGAAAGATCGCATGGATCTAATATTGTTATTTTCAAAGCGCGGAGATAGATCAAAGTGCAGAGCATGCCATTGATTGAGTTTCTATTATCTTCGCCAATGGTAAAAGTGAGGTAGCACAAACTGTAAACACAAAAAAAACATTAGGGTTTATTTCCAAAATACTGTATTATCAAAAATTCGTTTTCCTAAATCATTAATTCCTTGTTTATGTTTTTTGATATAGGAAATGAAAAAGATAAAAAACAGCTCTCAAACAGCTTTTGCCATTCCAAAACTGGTCCCAAAGTGAATATTTCTATGGCCACCTTCAAAAAATCTAATTTATTGATAACGAATAGAGGAAACCTCTCATTTATTATTTAACTCTCAAATTTTTTATTTACCTGGTAGGAACATATTCTGCGAAGCGAGCTATATTGCTGTTCTCCAATACACATGCCATTTCCAAATATTCGATTGAGACGTCGTCGATGATCGCTCGTTGCAAGAGCGCCGATTGATATTCAGTCTCACGGTACGATTGAATCACCCATTTCAGGGATCGCGGCACGATAGTCCATTCAGGGTAGTAAAAATCATAGTTGTGATCGAGTCGCAGAACTTGCAAATTTGGCAGTCGATTGCACAGTGAATTAATACAAGAGTTCATCTGGAAAAGACAAGAGCTAATACTTTTGAAATTGGCTTTTAGCGAGATAGTCTTGTACTTGAGAAAATTTAACATTTGAATTTAACCCGTCTGGCGTTAAGAATGTTTCGGAGAACCATCATTTTCAAGTTGGTCCAATCACGCTTCCCTTATACCTTTTTATATCTAATTAGGCTATTATAACAAGGCATAGCAAAACATTGAGTGATAAAGAGATCAAACAGCAATTATTATTTTACTCCTATAAAAACACCTACAATGTTCATGACGTGTAGAGACTTAATGTTCGCCAACCAGTCGGTAGGCCATCGCTCTGCTACGCCAAAAAGCCTGTAGTACATCCTTCGAGTGTCGAACGCAAGATGGCGCAGATTAGTCAGCGACGGCAAAGCACGGAAAAGCACCGATTCCCAGGTTTGTTTTTCATTGATTACAAATAGGGAAACAGGCACCTGCGAGCCAAACAAATTCACTTCCTGAACGAATTGCATGCAACGAGGCAAAAGGCAATCAAGCTGAAAATGTGACTGGTTCACTAAATACGTATTAAAGGTCGTAGTAATTGTGAAATTATAAAATAATAAAAATGTACCAGCTTCTGCGAATTGTCCAAATCATCCTCCGAGAAATGCGCGTATTGAAGAGAGCGATAGCTGCTCCAACTGTGATTCTTAGCGATTCTTCTCCATCGGCGGCTGACCATTTCTGCACGCAAACGGTCCATCGGCATCAGCTTTTCAAACAGACCTTTCTGGAATATGTTTCATTATATACCACATCTTTGAGAAAAGCTTAGTGATTAGAAAAACCTGGTAATAATCGACTAGAGTATAGCGACGAAACTTATTACGTTTCAAACTATTAACCCCTTAACTTACCCCTTTTCATTGTATTCTTAAAAATTACGACACAAATTTTCGCCACCCTAAAATAATTATGGAGATATCATTCACAAATCGCGCCGTTTTTAAATTGACGCGTCATACATTTTTGATTTCTTTCGTAAAAATGAAAATTCATACGAAATATAAAAGCGTTGGTATTATTTGTGTACATAAAATTATTTTTGCTGTATCTTTTTGTTGTCAGCAAATGTTTCTTTTTGCTGCCGCTCTCACATTTGATTCTCGTGACGAAAATAAGTAGCAGTAAAATCTGAGTTGAACAGAGTTTATGAATGAGATCTTTTGCTTTTCGATCTTGTTGCGTATAGCCAATTTGCTTTTTTTGTTCGAATTTTTTGGCGCGAATTTGAACATTATTTTTGTAGAAGATGCCGCTCTAGAAGGGGGACTCTAGGAGGGTGCTAGTCCAAATCTGATATTGCCAGTGGATTAAGCTTAAAAAGTTGGCATATAGTGGTCATGATCAGATTTTGTATCAAGTATAAAAAGTTTCGAGAAAAATTGAGATTAAAATTTTCTTAGTAAAATTTGCATAGTGAAATTTTAATCTCAATTTTTCTCGAAATTTTTCATACTATTTTTTCGTACATACACCCGACGCTCCAAGAAGAGCAAATAAAATTAAAATTAATTAAATTTTACTAAGAAAATTTTAATCTCAATTTTTCTCGAAACTTTTTATACTTGATACAAAATCTGATCATGACCACTATATGCCAACTTTTTAAGCTGTGTTTTTTTTTTTAAGTTCTGTCTTTTTTGTTCGTTTTTTTCTCCCGTTTTTTAGTGGAATATTGCTTTTCTGAGGGCATATTTCTAACCTAACTCGACGAGAAATAGGGGAAACACGTTTGTAGCAGGGAATGTTGTAGGAAATGTCTTTTCTCTAACTCTCACCCAGCTCTGCTACAAATTTCGCATTTTAGGCTCCCGAACAAGGGACTAGGCTTAAGAAGAACCGAAAAAAGCCCCCGAACAACCCTTATAAGGAGCCATGTTTGGGCTATCTTTCTTCCATTGAAACCAATAAAAAGTATTTCTTACCAGCACAAACGAATCAAGACAGTCAAGAGATGCCTCCGGGCTTCTTTCGTTATGCGTCGCAGAGATTTGATTTTCGTCGGCGAGCGAATCAGCTGTGATGTCGTCAAAACTCATTTCGGCAAAGTTTTCTGAAACCATCAAATCATCACTCCATTTTATATTGCATGTAGAATTATAGAAACGTTCAGAGAATCTCAATAATCGAATAAAAAGAATATGCATTCAGTTACGTAAAGAAAATGTTTTCAGGTAACGAAAAACGTCTATATATATTTCGAAAATGGTCAAATGATAAGGAGTAGGCAAAACGTCCTTTTTATAAGGAGTAGGCAAAACGTCCTGTAGGCAAAACGTCCTGTAAGCAAAACGTCCTGTAGGCAAAATGTCCTATTTCCAAATGATAAGGAGGAGTTGAATATTTTAAGATTTAAAACAAACAAAGCCAAATAATTTTCGGTTCGCAGCCGTCCGAGTGGATAATTATTGGAAATGATTGTTTAAAATGCAGAAAAGCCAATGAATGCACAAAGAAATTGAAATAGTGTACAAAATTTTAAAACTCAACAAAGGTTCTTTATGAAAAGTTTGATAACAAAAAGCATAAAATCTGCATTCAGACAGCTCAAAAATGCTGTAATCTGCAAAATATAGACAACAAAGCCCATTTTGGAGATTGTTGATGCTATTATTTCATATGCTCTAAGTTTGCTGCAGCTGACACGATAATAATACAAATAAACAAAAACTGAGAAAACTAATTGTTTGGTAAAATATATTTCCTTTGTGCGTTTAGTCAACAACCAGCTTTGTTTTCTTCTGGTCAGCCTGTTTACCACATTATATTGATGAAATAGTGAAATCATTGTATCACTCAATTATAGGGGCTTAACAAGGAAGGAGCTTAACAAAGAAAGAACCCGCAGATTCGCCGCGGAAATCAAAAGGCCAAAAATGGCACTTTTTGACCAAAATCTAGGATTTCGCGATCCAGAAAACTGAAAAGTTTCCTGATAAGTTACGACTGGGTGATAGCGCATTTTGCTTGGCACATCGAGAGCTACCATTTGCATGAGTTCGGAATTAATCTGACCCCGGATTCGAGATCAGCGGGATCGATTTACTATAGAGGGGTTCCATCAGAAATGATCCAAAAGCCGTAAAACATGAGTCAGATTACATGGGGGCTGTGACGCGACCACAGCGGTTTAGGTAAGAGTGGATTACGGGGTTTAATAGGGGACTTAATTTGGGGAAACTGTACACGTGGCTTGTTAAAAACCCAATTTTAAACGCACATTACAGTGAAGACTTGATAAGAGCGAATAGTTTTTGAGCGAGTTCGAGACATAAATGAGAGACATGAATTCTATTGGCCTTCAAATTGGTAGCCGCTGCTTTAGCAACGACAGAGCGAACAAAATTTGAGTTGAAATTGCAGTTGCATTTACAATTTCCGGCTCGAGACAAAAATTTTTGTAAACATTAGACTCGTTTTAACGGCAAGCGCACTAAATCACTAAACCAAAAAACGACTAAAACGAAAACGACTAAAGTATACCAGGGTACAGATGAATTTTTGTGTAGAAATAAGGATTTTTGTTGTAAAAATATCATATAAGGGTAAAAGAAATTAAAATTTGGTCAAAGTCTGTCAATTTGGCCAAATTTTTGCCTTAAACGGCGATATTCGGATACTAAGCTTACTAGCGTTTACAGTTATTTTGATCTTAATGAGCGTGTTTTGAGATAAATGAATTTTTAACATCGAATCCATACGAAATAAATATTAGTAAACATTTTGCAGTCACTAAAATTTTTAATTCATTCACAGAACACTGAATCTGCGATGAACATACTTGTTTGAACAGAACAATTTGAACAATCTGAACAGAACAACTGAATCTGAACAGACTTGTTTTCTGAGAAAAGGTTTTTTCATTGTCTGTGAAGAACAAAGGAATAAAATGAATGAAAACGATCAAAATCAGAGTCGCTGTATTGTTTAGCAAACAAAACCATACAACTTCAAATGGCCTCGGTTGGGGTTCGATGACGAGGCAACGTAACATCTGCCACCCGATAACTGCCACCCCGACATCTGCCACCTTCAACTTTTCCTTCAGACTCTTATCAAATGGCTGGGTCAAAAAAGATATAGGACCAAATGTCGGCAGACGGTTAGATAATACACACTATTTCGTAGTCACTGTCGCACGCAGAGGCTGTTCTCTAGTATGAGGTGCCAGCTGTCGGGGTGGCACTTGTCGGGTGGCAGATGTCTCGATGCCGATGACGAGTTGTGGCATCGGCTAATAAAATATCGACTATGTAAAACCTCAGGCAAAACGAAATACACAAGAAATGAGCAAAATTCTCTATAACATGAGATAACAATGGCAAAATTAGATTTCGAGAATTGCGTTAACTGTTTGGTTCAAGATCGAGCAGTTCCACCTCAAAATTGGGAAGGTAGTAATGAAGTAATTACATGGGTAAAGAGGTAAAGTTATTACAGGGAATACGGTATTCTGAAACTAGCTGCACTGGTGGTGCCTATGGCACCAGGGACTTCTTCGTTTGAAAATACAGTAACAGGACACTTTGCTGTGAAAGGTTTTGCTATTGTCTGTGAAGAAGAACAAAGGAATAGTGTGAAATCCATAAGCAATCAAACTCGCTATATAATGCCCTTCTATGATAGCGCCAGTGTCCGTCGGTTACCAATTTTTTCCCACTCACCACAAAAGTAACTTGGGGAAGTTGCTTATTAGGGTCGACTTATATGACGCAAAAAAAACCCTCTGAGTTATCTCCCTTCTATTCAAAGTTACCGTTATCACATGGGCGCAGCTGGGGGAGGCTGGGGCGCGAGTCGCGCAGGCGAAAATGGGCGCAGCTGGGGCTGGCTGCGGGGCGAGTGGCGCAAATGTAAGGGGGCATACTGATACAGGGTTTCTCGGCGCCGCCGACAGGCGGCGCACGCTCCACTAGTTTTCGCTTTATAGCGAGTTAGTAAAAACTTATTCTGTAAAACTACAACTTAAGAGAAAAGACAGGAAGAAATCCATTTGACACAAAAGTGAGTGATTTTGGTGAGTACAACAGAAGGAGTTAAACTAAGATGTACACCAGGGGTGGGCTTCGGGACGATTTTGAAATCCCGAAGGCCGAATCCCGAATTGAGATTTTAAAATCCCGAAGGCCGAATCCCGAATCCCGAATGGCCAAAAGTACCGAATTTTCCCGAATCCGAATCAAATCTCAAAAATCAACTTTTTTTTCAAATTTTTGCCTGTTATCTATATTTTTTTTACAATTTTTGGTGCATTTATATTATCAATTATTGTTTCAATTTACATATACGTCATTTGTTATCAAGTTCCATTGATATTATCTACGAAAAAACTGTTTTTGGCCATTTTTTAAACTTTTTAGCCATTTTGTCATATTTTTCCTTATTTTATTACAATTTCTCAGCAAATTTGCCTACCGATGGGCGAAAATTTCGCCTATTTTTCCGTACTATTACCTGCCTATAAATTTTAAACGGCGCTATTTTTCTTCTTAATTTTCCGCATTCTAAACAAGAATGCAAGCAAGATTCAAGGTTCACACCAGGGCTGGGAGATCGGATCGAAATTATCGGGTTAAAATAAGAATAAGAATAAGGAAATTAACTAATAAGAAAGAACATAAGGAAAAATTGCGCCGCTGGCGAAAATTTTAAAATTTGGAGTCACCTGACAATGAAAATTTTCACTATTTTCCCAAAACATTAAAAAATTTTCGCCCGACCGCACCCTATCGGGCGAGGTCATTTTATCCAGTGCTTATTCGGGAAAATTTGACGAATTCCCGAATTGAGATTTTAAAATCCCGAAGGCCGAATCCCGAATGGCCAAAAGTACCGAATTTTCCCGAATCCGAAGCCCACCCCTGATGTACACCCCACAATTTGTTGTCTGCCACACAAAAGCATATCATCGGAATATGAACCGTGAAAATTATGCATCCTACATGCATAGCTCCGAAGTTTCAGTAATTCGAATACAAACGCAAATTTATTTATTTCGCATTCAATTGGCACAATTACAAAATATTTTACAAGCAATCATAAAAAATGAAAAGCAATGATTATGGTTTAGATTCGGATTTCAGCTAACAAATTCGTCGGTTCTCGATTGCGAAGAGTGCACAATACATCGTCAATTCCGACCATAACAGTAGTACATGCAATAACCGCAGAGATAGCATCCGAAGCTGAAATAAATTTGAATCATTACTAGCACTTCAATTTGATGCTACCTGAGAGCATAACGGAAAAAATATACAAAAACCTTTTAGGATTCAAAACCAATGCATATTCATGGATAAAAATAATTTGAAAATACATTTTTAAAAGGAGTATTTATAGGATATCCTCCAAAGTTTTTTTCTCAAGAATTATCCGTAAACAAATAATTTTAGAAAATTTTTTTTAGAAAAATTGTCAAACACAAATTTCAACCTGTGTATTACCTGATGATAAAACTTACAGTGCAGCGAAGATGATGACAATTATGAGTGGTACTTCCATTGCTCGAGAGTAGAGAATGAGCTGATTCTTTCGAGCACTTCTAAATTTAAAACAAGTGATACGCATGAGAAATGTATCGCAGTATAGAGCCAATTTTGACATGCCAAAAATGCACTCGTGTTCGAGCTCAACAAACTCAAAATTACAAACTTTGTCCCGGTTTTAATTCTCAGTCAATTTGGATTCCAAGCATAAAGGAGAATTTAGAACACAAATCTGGATGATATATATGAGCCATCTATGTCACTTTTGAAATTGAAATTTGGTCAAAGTCTGTCAATTTGGCCAAATTTTTGCCTGAAGGGGGCGATATTCGGATACTAAGCTTAGTAGCGTTTACAGTTATTTTGATCTTAATGAGCGTGTTTTGAGATAAATGAATTTTTAACATCGAATTCGTACGAAATAAATATTAGTAAACATTTTGCAGTCACTAAAATTTTTAATTCATTCACAGAACACTGAATCTGCGATGAACAGACTTGTTTGAACAGAACAATTTGAACAATCTGAACAGAACAACTGAATCTGAACAGACTTGTTTTCTGAGAAAAGGTTTTTTCATTGTCTGTGAAGAACAAAGGAATAAAATGAATGAAAACGATCAAAATCAGAGTCGCTGTATTGTTTAGCAAACAAAACCATACAACTTCAAATGGCCTCGGTTGGGGTTCGATGACGAGTTGTGGCATCGGCTAATAAAATATCGACTACTAGCGAAGTGAGGGCCGCTTCGCGGCCCTCACTTCGCTAGGAAGCGATTAGCGTGCATCCGCGGCGCTTCGCGCACCGCCATCAGCGGTCAGATTGGGTTGTTCGGGAGTAGAGCAGCATGAGACTATTTCGGGCCTTCGGCCCTCAAGGAGCTGTTGTTCGGGAGTAAGGGTTGTTCGGGAGTATATGTTCTAAGTTCCCTCACATTCCAAGGGGGAAGGTCGGGCGCTCCGCGCCCGACCACAGGACTGGCTCATCTGAAAATTCAGATGAGAAAAAATTGGGGACAAAAACCTTACACCGAAAAAGGTGTATCAAGAATGCCCTCCCCAAAAACTGGGGACAGAAACCTTACGGAGAAAAAGGTATATCAAGAATGGCCTCCCAAAAACTGTGGACAGAAACCTTACAGAGAAAATAGAATGCCAAAAGGCGGGAATTCAAATTTGAATTTTCCATGCTCGGACGCACTCACAGCTTTAGCTTACTGGGGGGATGTAAAATAAATCTCAAGCAAAACAAAATATCCAAGAAATAAGCAAAATTTTTGTTAACTTGAGACTGAAAGAAAGAAACCGCTGCACACACCAAAAGGAGGTAAATGGTCCCCTACCCCCCAGGGGATCAAAATGGAAATGGTAACTCTCCGAGTTCCCTCAATACAGGGCTGACGGCTACGCTTTGCTTTAGAGCCCCACCGAAATAACCCCAAGACCGGTGTCAGACAGGATTTTTTCCTGTCCTGTTTTACAGGACTTTTTTTGTCCTATTTTACAGGATAATCCTGTTTTACAGGATAATCCTGTAAAACAGGAGTGTCGTAAAAATTCTAGAACCTTCTAGAATGTTCTAGAAGCATTTCCGAGCCAGAGGAGTATTTTTTTCGGTACTAGGAGGCTGAGTAGAGTCGATTGACACCGGTCTTGGGGTTATTTCGGTGGGGCTCTAAAGTAAAGCGACCCCTGGCTGACTGATAGCTCATTTTGTAGGTCTCGGAATGTTACCTAGGGAATCCGCAAAAATTTTTTTTCGGCGATCACAAAAAAGTGGCTTTTTTGCCCAAAAAAGATCTCCGCCCGCGGGTTTTTAGACCGATTTTATAGACAGAATTTTTCGACCAATTTTTTGAGGGAAATTTTCTGAAAGTCCATTATTAGGGGAGTTTATTATTAACTCGGAAGACCGTAAACCGGTTTTTAGACCAATTTTAGACTAAAATTTTTAGATCAAATTTTTCGAAGTGATATTCTTACCAGTACTTATTTCAGTCCAAAACTTTTGGAAGGGCCATTCTTAGTCCAAAATTTGTGTTCCAAATTCTATCTGTCAGGTTTTTCAGAGCAAGTAGGTACAACTCAATCTTACCCCATAAACATACGAGCCACCGCAGGTGGCGAGCCAGTCCTGCGGTCGGGCATGGAGCCAGTGTCTAAGCTATTATTAGCCACAACAGTGGTTAATAATAGCTTAGAAAAGAAGCTAAAGAAATTTCTAGAGCTTCTTTCGCTTTTGTAAAATTTTCTATGTTTATCATTGTTGTGTCTGCCGGTGCCCCGCTTTTTTTGGCTTTAACAAAGAAATAGCACGCAGTGTAGAAGAGACCAAATCAGAGCACAGAGTTTCTGGGTGCGCCACTGCATGGAGCGCTTTTTACTTTTACAGTTTCAGTGAGTACAAGGTCAGTCGGACGGGAGCGCTTTGTAGTACAGTCAACCCTGGGACAAGTGACACCCTACTTAAGTGAAATTTTTTGAAGAAATGTCTGGAAATGCCTTTAAAACTGTATAAATTGTCTAAAATATTGCTAAAACTAGCGGTTGGGAACTCACAACGGGAGTCTGTCCAAAGCTAAAGGAGCTCCCGTAGGGGACAACGCGGTACCCGACTGAACCAGCATACCCCCAGTGGATTTGTCAGTGGAGCTCTAGCGCACCCAGAAACTCTGTGCTCTGATTTGGTCTCTTCTACACTGCGTGCTATTTCTTTGTTAAAGCCAAAAAAAGCGGGACACCGACAGACACAACAATGATAAACATAGATAATTTTACAAAAGCGAAAGAAGCTCTAGAAATTTCTTTAGCTTCTTTTCTAAGCTATGTTTAACCATTGTTGTGTCTGCCGGTGCCCCGCTTTTTTTGGCTTTAACAAAGAAATAGCACGCAGTGTAGAAGAGACCAAATCAGAGCACAGAGTTTCTGGGTGCGCCACTGCATGGAGCGCCCGATCTTCCCCCTTGGAATGTGGGGGAAGCAGGCCCGAGGGAAACGGCACCAAAATTTAGAGCCGAGTAGCGACTCCTCCCAAGCTAGCCTAAAAATAAGTGAATTTTGTAAAAATTTATAGTAAGAAAAACGAAAAGCTTATTCGTGTCACTGAAGAGGCTCTTTTTTGTCACTGATTTGGCATGTGGCGTTGTGCAACAACTCTTAAAAAAATCATGGGTTTAGGCTTATGCAAAGTCTTGGCCTTAGGATTGATTCTCTTGAAGGAGAAACCGAGTCTGACCCTATATAGGAGTTAAATCCATTATTATTGTTTCAATTTGTCGGTCATTGTTGTAAATGAGAGGTAAGAACTTCAGTGACATCCAAAAGCCTCATGTTGAAAAAATCGACCTCTACAGTGATATATAGTGCATACATACAGCGTTGAAACAGAAGCTGACCTCATTAGACAGCCACCTGCATTTTTCGGAGCACTGAAGTAGCGGATGATCCAGAGTGATTTTTATTGGTCACCGGTAGGAAGGTGAAAATAATTGCAACGCTGTTCAATGTTAAATTTATTTCTCGGGTTTACTTCACTTCGATCCAAATTTCCGCTTGCTGCGCTATTTTTTTCTTCTGTTTTCCATTAAGTTAGTAATTGCAAAATTGTCTCTTTTCTCCATCCGTTGTGTCCGCAGCAATTCTCAAAGAAATAACGCTCAAACTTGTTATGTGAATGACTCTTCGACAATTACACCAAAGCTACGTGATAAAATTGACTTCCGATCGTAGTTTTCCGATTGAGTTTTGGCAATGAAAACTACGAAAAATCATCGCTGCTAAGGATTTGGTCGATCCGTACAACTATTTGTTCATTATCCAGTCGCTTTGAGACTGTGAATCACCCACAATGTCGAGAAATGATGGGAAAGCTGGCGAGATTGTGGTTTTTACCATTATGAAAACATAGTTTAGAGCTATACGAATCTTGATACTGATTCCCGTTCGCTATTCAATCATTTTTAGAGAAACGTTGATGCCGACTTTCCATATTATTTTCAAATTTTTGGCTCTCAAAATTTTCAGAAATTAAGTAATAAAAATTAGATTCATTATAATTATCTATGGAATTTACGGTGAACACTTCATTACCCTGGGCATTCCATTGTATCATGCCATACATCAACTTTTTGTCGGAAAAAGTTTCAAAAGGAATCAACATGACCCTTGTTGCTTTAAAAAAATTACGTATGGGTATCCGACTTTCAGGAGTTTGTGGTCAAACACTAGGGCATTTCTAGGAGAGTTTGTCTTTTTCCGAATTTCAGGGTAGCTACCTGGAAGACAAACAACAACGAAAATTGTTCAACAAAAATTATCCCACTTATTCACGTATTTCTGAAAATCCTCGTTATTATATGTTTGCCAAATTTAAAGTAAATATTAAGTATTTATTTTCAAGCTGAGCATGTCCATCTTGCTTTTGTGCCTCTTCTGTGGTCTGGTGTCCGCTAAGGTTTTGATGCAGGAAGCTGAGTGCCACAAGAAATACCGTGATGTGAGTTATAATAATTTTACAAATACAGAATTTGAATTTTCAGTTTCTTGTCCATTCTGTGAAGATGGGGAACGAAGGAGGAAACTCGACCGTGGACTGCGGGTTAGTTTAGAATAGAAATTCCATAGGACGCACCCGCGGCCCCCGCCGCGGACCACGCCCAAAATCCAGGATTTCTGGAAGCCATATCTTCCCACGCCCCACTCGGATCCGGCTGAGTAATAGCTCATTTAGCTTGGCTCATTGAGAGCTGTTGATTGGTGTATCACTCGCCCGTATCCGAATGGGGCGTGAAAAGTTTCCTTTGTAAAAACCCCCCAAAAACTGAAAAAATGGCGTTTTCTCAACTTTCGTGAGGGGACCACCTCAAATCTGATATTGATAACCCCCCCTAAAATCATGGGTTTTGGGGGTTCACGTGAGTTTGGGGTCCGGGACCGTCAAAAAGTGGGAGATTCTATTCCTAGCTCACGGACACAGTGCGCCTTAGAGGGACTCGATTATGCCCTTTCCTATACCTCACTGGCACCATTTTATTTACTTACGTTTTCCTTTGTTGTCGCGCATGTGTGCGTAGGAAATCAACCTGCGACCTTAGTTTGAACTAAACAATCATTTTGTCCCACCGCAAAAGTTGGATTGACCCATTTATTTCCCAAGCATTTTAACCGATATAATCCAATTTGAGACATTACTTCGCAGTGTATTAATTATGATTGATGACAGAAAAAGAGGCTTATTAGCTACCCAGCAGACCCCTATGATTACGGTTCCCGAGCCCACTCATGTTGCAAGTGTATTTTAAGATATATGAAAATTTGTTAAATGGTTGATTTCGCAAATACGACGTTCAATTTTGCTAAAACATAGACCTTCTTTACTAATAAATATAGTCAACTTTAGAGTGTACGAAAGCGTGATGCTCTGCTTTGAGCATTTCGGGATCAATCAGCCGATGGAAAAATTGGAACTGTATTCCTACTTTGATCGCTGCAAGAGTGTGACCATTCTGAGCTACTCGGTCTCTATGCTCCTGGTTGTCCTCTCTAACATCGGACTTTGGTTGCTCTTTCTCTCCGGCACATTGATCGGAGGATATATCTACTTCCGCTACAAGAAGGCAATCAAGAATGAGGCAGTGGAGAATAAATTGGAAAATATTTTGTAATTTTACATGTTTTATCATTGTAAATTTTTAATAAAATAAGACTTCGCCAAAAAAATTAGTATCGGACAAGCCTAAAAAGGCCAATATTAGTATCCTAACTGTATTATACCTGTCTCATAATTGCTACAATTCGGTTGGTCACCAGACAAGCCTAAAAAGGCCAATATTAGTATCCTAACTGTATTATACCTGTCTCATAATTGCTACAATTCGGTTGGTCACCAGACAAGCTTAAAAAGGCCAATATTAGTATCCTAACTGTATTATACATGTATCATAACTGCTACAATTCGGTTGGTCACCGGACTAAAACAAAATATTAGAGAGCTTTATGAACAGAAGTATAGACCGCTATTGTCTGTCCGCCTGACGAAGTTTAATAGGAAAAGCTTAGAAATCACACAAAAACTTTCCATATAAGGAATTTGCTATTACGAAGCCCTCGATATCGCGAACGATGTGGTCCGGTCCCTAGGCCGTAAAATGTATGAAAATGTCCTCGACATAATAAACGGACCCTTTCTCACTTCAGTGGCTCAGATTTGAACTTTGATTTTTGAACTTTTCCCTTTAAATAAAGTAAATAATCAGGACGGCGCTCCGCGCCGCCCTGTAGGGTTAAGTTCACGTCGGAGTCGAGTTAACACCACTTCCCATGGCCCAAACCCTTAAAAACACGTTTTTGCGTTTTGGCGCGGATTCAAATTCCGACGTCAGATTCGTGATCAGCACCATCGATTACCCCCGGGTGCAAAAAATCAGCCGCGTAGGTGCGTTGGTTCAAAAAATGACATTTTTTGGCCAAAAAGTGGCTTTTTTACAAAAAAATTTCAATAACTGACCAAATCAAAAAGTGTAAAAAGCAAAGATGTCCAGAACGGCGTCAGAAATCGAATGGGAACATAAAAGGCACCACTATGTATGGCCAAAACTCTTAAAAACACGTTTTTGCGTTTTGGCGCGATTTCAAATATTCAAATTTTTTCGCGACACGGTCCTAACTTTTCGAGACCTATCGATTGAGCTATCACTCGCATCTGGGTAACGGCTGGATCGCGAGATCTGAGTGTTCCGTACATACAGCTGACGGACATTTGCCCTTTGGTGTTTGCGGATATTTTGTACAAAGCATCTACGTTTGTTTGTAGAGCAGGCATTTTTGCAAAAAGGTATTTTGTTACAATTAGGATAAGGTTTAAACAACAACATTTATTTGTAGAGTACAATACAACAGACACAGGAATACAATATCAAAAACGTTAAATTGGCACAACAAACATTCAGCTGCAAGTTTGTTCATCCTTAAACCGACTCTTCACACTTCGGACACACGAATTCGTCGCATTCTGCCACATATCTAAAATTCGGATTTAATAATTTGTCAACATATTATTAAACTCAAGTTTGCATTGAATTACAATGCCGCATGGGGCGGTTTTTTCAAATCGAACTTCGTAATCGCTGTTGACTGTGAAGGGACATTCCGTTTCGAATGACCCAATAATAAAGGAGTTTTTGGAATAAGTTTGGCATGCTCCTTTGTATAGATACAAAAAATATGTTTCCCCATAAACAGTTCTTCAACTTTCTCTTCTTTTCATACTTTCTCGGTGCAAGTTTTGAAAGATTATTTCCCTAGGCACACATAGGTCGGGTTTTCTTAGCTATTTGTTTTGATAATAACGTCACTTTTATTATCATTATCAATTTCGGAAACCCAGGATGTAACTAGAAACTCGGATGTAGACTTACTCTTCCGTGACACCAACGCATTCGAGGTGAAACCAATCATGGCAAGCATCGCAGCCCACATAAAAGAGGTCCTTGTTGTATGGTTGTCGGCAGAGGCAATATAAAGTTTTTGAAGCGAGACCCTTACTCTTCATACATTCTCGGCACTTCCAAGTTTCAACCGCCAGAGCCCTTTGCTTAGATATGCCCATGCAAGTGCCGTGAAACCATTCGTCGCACGAGTCACAGCACACGTAAAATCGATTAGGATTGAACGGTTGACGGCACACACAATATAGCTCAGAGGCAAGCGAAGATGTTTTCTTTTTGCTAAAAATTAATATATTTGTAATAAAATCAAAAGATCGTAATAAACGTTACGCATAAATGGCCCTTTGAAAATAGTTTTTTGGTACCCTGGGAGACCAATCAAGGTCTAGTAAAAATCATATGAAAAGTCATGCCAGAATAAAAAGCTGACCCGTTTTTATCCTTTCGTTTTCGCAGAAAGTTGCGAACGTTTGAGACCTGTTTCAACTTCCTACACGAGATAGTCTTTTCCGACACGGTCTTCTTGTGCAATAAACCATTGCTCTCGATTTCTAAACATGTTATTTCATGAAATTACAGATATGAAACGGTGCAGTGGACTTATATTCCCAGACACGTTACAGACATTATACTTTCTACTCATAACTCAGCTCAAGCTATAACTTCGATTATTTGCATAAAATAGTGAAAATACGGCTCACAATAAAATCCTTTATTTTGATAATAATTTTTCAGACCTTCTGATTCCTTACCAGATAATCCCGTATGAACATTTCGTTGTATCACCTCAGCTGAGCTGATGTTGTTCAGTGCCTTTGTTTTCTTCTTACACTCATGACACATCCATGTTTCCACTGTCCGAGCCCATTCCTTAGAGATGCCCATGCAACGGATATGAAACCATTCGTCGCACGAGTCACAGCACACGTAAATTCGATTAGGATTGAACGGTTGACGGCACACACAATATAGCTCGGAGATATCAGAAGACTTTCCTTCATCACTAAAAGTATGTATTGCTTATATAGTTTACAATACCCAGGAAAATACAGTTTGGGAAGAATAGATCATCTAAAAAGTAAACTAGAAAAATAGATTAAGTAAAAATAGAGATCAACAATTTTCAGCCATTGAACATAACTTAGACTTTGCATTTTCATGCCTCCATTATGCTCAATACGAGTTATGAAACCTATACCTGAACCTATGAAACATATACCTTACCCTATGAAATCTATACCGGATTTATTTCATATTTAAAATTATTACAACACTTACCAATTTTTCGTCTTCCGTTTTCGCAGAGAGTAGTGGTTGCGATCATTCGCTGATTGTCCCAACTTATGATCCGAGATAGTATTTTCAACCACGGCTCGTTTGTCCGGCTGACAATTGGTCTCGAATTCTAAAATTTTGCATTTAAATGTGACGAAAAGTTTAACGTTCCAGACTTATTGTATTTCCTCCAAAGAGGGCCCCGGAGCCCTTATTTTTCAATGTCCCTCTAGAGGGAGCCCTTATTGGAGGGGGCCCTCATTGGAAGGGGGGCCCTTTTTTTCAACCTTCACCGGCGAAGGACGAAAAATTTCGCGCCGCCGAAGGCGGGGCGAAATTTTTAGGTGTTTTAGCCAATTTTCTGAAAATTTTAACCAATTTTGAATTACCGCCCAAAAAATTCAAATTTTTTTGTAAATTTTTGCCATTTTTTAGAAAATTTTGCCAATTTTTTGCAAAATTTGGACAAATTTTGCAAAAATTGGCAAAATTTAGGTTAAAAATTGAAATGGCTATCAAGTTTATAGGCTAGCTTAGGAAATCAAGTTTATAGGCCTGCCTATCCTATTCTCAGCTCGAGTGGAGGATCGAAATGTGGTTATATCAAGGCCTACCGGATGACTCTGTATGAACATTCTGAATGGCATCCTTTGGGCTGTCATTACTGTCTCTTGGTATAACGATTGGATAGTCAGCAGTAATGCGTGGCGTGATTCTTGCTGGAGATTGGACGTGAATGCTCATCTGTTGCAGTGGCACGATTTCCAGACGAGTGTGATAGCCGCTGCGGAGTTTGGGCATAGATTTGGATCTTTGACTTGGGCCAATTTCTGCAATGATCTCCATTTCTGGGCCACATGAAGGACATCGACTTTGAACTCTTTTTGCTTGGTCACACTTTGAATCTAGAATGAAAATTTTAATGAAATAGAATCCCTAACAGCAGCTATTTTACCGCTATCAAATAAATTTTGTCCTACAGTGAATCGATACGGTGAGCTAGGAGGAAAGAGAGAACTGGAGATTGAGAGTATGCATTCGCTTTGTAGCAAACATTCGCCACAGGAAAATTTTATTTGACAGCGGTAAAATAGCTGCTGATAGGGACACTAGTAGACCAAAAATTTTGTTGTTTGGGCAAACTATATTTGAAATAGTTCTTACAGTTCACAATGTTCCTTACCATTTAGGATGAACTCTTCAATGTCGAGCTCGTGATATTCCGGGTGGATGCGTTTTGCAGAATAGTATTTTCCGGCCGCTGTATTCGTCTCACCTATGAGTTTGCATTGTTTAGCGGGAGCAAGCTGGTTGAAATCCTCTTCTGAAATTAAGAAGAAATTTAAGGTACTCGATCAAACAAATAGCTAAAATGTGTTGAAACCATGGTTGCAGAAAACTTCAGAAGCCTTTGAAGTAATGCAGAGGCCGGCGCGAATCGCCTGCCCCAATTTCCTGCCGTTTACCAGTATGCTATATGCCTGCTATATGCCAGCGATGAATCATCGCATGGCAATAGCAGACCCATTTAGCCGATTTCCCACAACAAACGGGCGCAGCTGGGAAACATCAGGAAATCGCAGCCGGCCTCTGCATACCTTCAAAGGGTTCCAAGGCTGTTGAAGTTTTCTGCACATTGGTTGAAACATTGGACATTATATCACTTTTTGAAATGAAAGATAAAACCAAAGTAAACTGACTCTCGATTCAGTCTCATTTTCAGGCTATGAGCAGGAATTTACGAATACTAAGTTTAATAGCAGTACAAAGAGCACAAACAAGGCAATCATACAAGGCCAATAGAAGATTTTGACTAAAACCTAGGGACCTTACGTGCACTCTTACAATACGAACGGTCCTATCAGTTTAAAGATACTGTTTAAATCCTGCAACTTACGGAGTGCGCGAAGGGCTGTGTGACGTTTGCTGATGTCGATCTTGGCCCAATCGCGTCTGCCCCTTACTCCGATCTGAATCCAGAACCAATATCTCGCTGACCAAGTTTCTCGCCCACAAATATTTTCCAGGTCTCTCTCGAATTCAACAAAACTCCTTGCTCGGCTGTCATTCAGAAACATAGTAATCGGGAAGAAGAAGCGGTCTGAAATGATACAAATGTACATAATTCAACACAAAGACACACCTGTTTGAGACATTTACTATTTATAAACACGAAAAAAATTTCAGAGGAAGAGTTAGCATAGACGAAAATTTGATTTGATCTGTTGAAAATGAACCACAAAAATCAGTGAGACTGACTTGCAAAAAGAATGCAATGGAAAGGTTCATTGAATTAGATAGGCCCAATTTCATCGTCAATTACCTCGGACAATGAAATTGATTAAATCTTTCAAAGTCGTAGCACATTTTTAGACGGGTGAATGTGTTTGAGACGATTTAGTTTTTGCTCCTTCTTTCATACATCCACGTATCTTTCCCTTCAAATTTATACATAGTAGACAATGTCAGTTCAAAAGATTTGAACTAACATTGAATCAAAATACACAATCACATAGTTTTCAAAACTATACTATAGTTTTTTATTGACAATACTGAACGACGAATAGCATATGTTAAATTCAACAGAAAATACTAAAATTGCTCAGTAGTAAAATGTTGCACCGTAAGCGAAAATATTTCAGCGATATGACACGTGCGCGAACATATTTTGTGTGGATCGCTGTATCTAGCAAACGTTAGCAAAACTGAATGGGTCACTGCCGGTCATGTGTTTTTAGTTTGGGTTGTTTACGTTTCAGATAAATTTTGCATTTGAAAACGAAATTCCTATTTCTCAAAGCGGTATGCACGGTTTTTGAGACGGGCAAATATGTTTGTGCACGATTTAATTTTTAGACACAACACATATCTTCAAAACATACAATCAAATTCACTCACTCCCTCCTCAGTCTAGGTAAACCCCCCCCCCGGTAAACCCCCCGCTCGCCATTTTTGGCATAACTTTTTACTGGAACCTTCGAGAAGGATGAGTAATGGCTTAAATGGAAGCTAAGACTCTGGGCTACAAATAGGTATATTACTTGCCACATCTCGATTCAAGATTCTCGAGATTTAATTATTTTTGTCTCAAATTTTCGAATTTGCAAAAAAAGTTGAAATTTTGAGACAAAAATAATTAAATCTCGAGAATCTTGAATCGAGATGCGACAAGTAATATACCGATTTGTAGCCCAGAGTCTTAGCTTCCATTTAACCTATTACTCATCCTTCTAGAAGGTTCCAGTAAAAAGTTATGGCAAAAATGGCGAACGGGTGGGGTTTACCGGGGGGGGGGTTTACCCATTCCCCTCAAATGTGAGACATTCAAATCGAATATATCGACATAACAGCTGACGCTGATGACATAAGCATCTAAGAATTGTTCAATGGCAACTTCATTACTCCCAACTGTAACCCACCTGCAATAATACCAGCCGGAATTCCGCCAAAAAATCGTGTATTTTGATCTCCCTAATCACGCAGCTGCTTGAAATTGTATAAGTCATGTATAGGAAATTTTTTCGCGTACTCGAAAACTTGATCATTGCCTACTCCGCTAACCACGTGAATTTTTAACAAATTCTATGCGCGAAACATTAACGACAATCAATCTTTGAAAACTATTTTATTAAACGTTATAAATATAAGTAGCTAGAAGAACAATTTGCTAATTTATTCAATGATCTTAGTCCATTCATGTGCATCTATTCTACCATATTGTATGTCCAAAAGCGCCTAAAAGGTAAACTTAAATTTAACCCAGAATAATAAGGATAATTTAATGATTTTGAAAATTTAGCACGCGCACCAAAATTTTCGTAAAATTGTAAAAATTACATGATGGAGTCGCTGCATTACAGCGCAATCCGTGACTGTGGTTGCAATGAGGATTTCTTCAAACTCTCCAGTCGAAGGATTCCTGTATAGAATGCGATCGACAGGTGACACCCCAACTGCGGTTCCTGAGGCGAACATTTGCAGTAACTGAAACTAATGGTTTATTTTCTACAGCACACCAAAAAAGCGACAAAATGGTAGAAGCGATACAAATTTTCGCGCCATTGCGCAATTTAAAAACATTAGTTCAAAAGCGATAAAGATAATAAACATTTTATCGCTGTTTTGTCACTGATTCAGTAGAGTTGAGATTACTTCACTCTGTAATGTCTAATCTTCTGCTATGCTTCGGTTGATTTGAAGTTGGATATGTGAACCATGACCATTTTGTATACGTTTTAAAGTCATGCAAAGCGAATCAGAACATTAGACACTATGGAGAGAGATGGTTTCAACTCGATTAAAACAAAAACAGAGCTGTGATAAAAGAAGTTAGAATTTATGCCAGCTTTATATCATATTTGAACGCAGTTTTCATATTTCAAAACCGCGCAAAAATTATAATCATTCATGCATTACTTTATTGCTGGTTTTCCATGCTTTGGATAATAAAGTTAATTTGCTTTCTCCAGTAAAATGGCAAAAATGTGAATGCAAATTCTGCAAATAAAGAGCAATCTTGTGTTTAACTAATTGCCGCCGAAAATTTAACTTCAAACATTTCTTCTTCCAAATGAAATGGAAGCTATGAGTCTGGTACCATTTTATATCTCAAATCCAGGATGCATCAAAATGATAACTTTTATATAGTGGAAAAATTTGCATCACCGTCGAAAATTATCAAGAAGAGAAGTATACAGATTTTAAGTCAAATATGGCGTATTCATATGTGTTGTAATAAAATTGATAAACAGACGCATTGGGCTTCTTATATAACTTGAATTTCGTTTTAGAAGAGATATTTTAAGTTGTATTTTCAAACTTCGTTAACACGGAACATTATCGAATTTAAATAGTTTGAAACTTCTTTATACTATATTTGAATGCAATTCGTTAGTTTTATCCTAAATCTCACTCTGTTTTCCGCAACTGCTTGTTTGACTTGCGCCATGGTAGGATATCGCTCCACAACCTTAAACTCATTCCAACCACGTGCGATAGCCAACAGTGAATCTCGAGTGACTCCCGGCAATATTAATCCATCAGACAGAGGTGGCGTGGTTAATTCTTTTTCTGAAAGCGAAGTTCGTCATTTCATAACTGAATTCTCAGCGACCATAATCACAGCTCCAAGCGAATACCTCCATTTTCATTGATCCAGTATATGAAAATGTTTGTCGTTCCAACTTCGGTTAATTTTTCGTCCTGGCCGAACAACCACAGCACCTGATCACAGCCTAACTCCTCCGCTAGCTCACTAACCATTATCGTAGGCCCATAGTTCCTGAAGTAGAGAGCTACTAACAGATTATAATTATTGTTGCCCAATAGTTTTGAAAATACCACTCAACTGTCCATTATTCGTTTTACTAAAAGCAATGATCACTTACGATCCCAATTTGTAGGCCCCGACGCCGCCTGGAAAAGAGCGCACATAATCCGAATCTGCCATTAAACAAATTCCCTAAAACCTATAACCATAACCGACTGTTTTTAACGTGAACCAAATCAACCTTTTCACTCGAGTAATATGTCCCCATTGGGCTTGTCACCACAAATAACTTTGCTTGTCGAGTAGTATCCAAAGCCAATGCAGGCTGAAAAACAAAAGCTATGCAATGAAATTTCCGTGTAAGAACTCACATCAGTGCCAATGAAAGTTGGGCGTACGTAAAGTGAGGTGTTCTCTGGATAAGGTACCCATTCTCTGTCGAGGTCGATTAGTTTCATAATAATCTTCAAAAGTTCGTCTCCATTAAAATCCTGTAATTTACAATGTTATATTACGATTTTATAATTTTTGGACCAGAATTTTTCGATATTGAGTCCCATGCAGAATAATGTCCCACCTTTCATTCGACCAGGAATCACTTTAAAATACTTACAGGTAAAGCCGCTCGCTTTGCTGTTCTTCTCATTCTTTCCATGTTCACATCCGGGCGAAAGAGTCGAATTTTGTTGTCGAATCCTCGAAAAGCTTTCATTCCTTCAAAAAGTTCTATTGCGTAGTGCAGGACCTGAAAGTGAAACAACCTACATTTTATTTTGCAATGAGCAATTTAGTATGTACTCGAACATTCTAACATCGTTTTTGTTTCCATAGCCAAACAGTTATATACAGGGTTACATTTGGAATAGTCCGAAATAAAATAAGTGAATTTTTGTTTTCGTTTGATTATTCATATAGGCCTGTTATATACTAAATGTTCCCCAGAGACTTGGAAACATTTTGGTATACCACGCCGATATGAAGGCCCGTATCTAGGGGATAAGGGGGTTGTAATCAGGGCTGGGAACTTCGATCACGGGTCCGATCCGATCCGGTCCTTGGTGACCGCCAACCCGATCCGATCCGACCCGATCCGATCCCCAAAAAACCCGGTTTTTCCGACCCGATCCGATCCGGTTCAAAATTTTTCACCAAATTTGGCTGTTTTTAAAAAATTTTCCCAAATCACCTAAATTTGTTGTTTATGCCTAAATATGGGTCAAATTTACCAAATTTTAAGTAAAATATTCCAAAATTAATGTATTTTCATGAAATTGTACAATTGTACTACTTTTACCTAATTTTAAAATAACAGGAAGTAATAAAGAAAAAATAGCGCCGCAGGCGAAAATTTTTCAATTTTTGGAGATTTTCATATAAAAACTTCCAATTTTCGGCGTTTCTAGCTCAAAATCAGTACTTTTTGTTACTAAAAACGAAAATCACTGTCGAAACACAATGGATAAATGACGAAAAAACAACGCCGCAGGCGAAAATTTTTCAATTTTTGGCGGTTTTCATATAAAAATTTGCACTATTTAAAAAATACTTGAATGAGAAATGGTACCCAAATAGCGCCGCAGGCGAAAATTTTCTAATTTTTAAATGGTAGTTCATTAAAATTTTCTAAAATTTTTCCCGGCCGCGCCCTATCAGGCACGGCCGCGCCCTATCAGGCACGGCCGGAATTTAAATTTGAATTTCCCGGCCAAGTGCATTCTTAGGGGTGCTTAAACCGGATGAAAAAAGCCAAAAAATCCGACCCGATCCGATCCGATCCGACCCTCAAAAAACCCGGTTTTTCCGACCCCCGATCCGATCCGACCCGATCTCCCAGCCCTGGTTGTAATCCTCTTTCTGGGTACGGGCCTGCCGATATGAATAATCAAACTTCAAAACAAAAATTGCGCTTATTTGTTTTCGGACTATTCCAGGTGTAGCCTGTATATGTTACCTGGGATCCTGGATGAATGGATAAGTTATGCAGAGGAGTAATATGGGGAATACCCCACCCATTATCTTCCGTCCAATCGACCTCGAGCATATGGTCGGAAAAAACCCTTCCGAATTTTACGTCACTGCCAGAAGGTTTTGGTTGCCGCTGCTCGGGACTGGCTTCCTGCACTTGAAGGTCTTTGAACTAAATATGGAATAATTAATAATTTTCAATTGAAAAATCTTGGCAAGAGTGCTGCATTTAGCAGCTTATATTTCTGCTTCTATTACTTTAGGCCAATAGTGATATACGATTGTGTGCCTTATCATAACGATATTCAAAATGGAACTAACATAGAAGGAAACATGTTGTTTGGAAGGCGGTGATCCATACAGTTCACAAGATTTGGCTAAAAATTTTAATGTAATAACTGACATACTAAAAACCGACTTGAGGGACGACAATCCCTTTACCAACACGACGGGCCCTATTCTGGATTTTATGGATCAAGATAAAAGATTGGCTCCAACCTAGCGCCCGGTGAATCATGCCACTGGCAGGGAAGGTGTGGCTTATCAGTACCTGTGCTTAGATAATGAGGTAAAATCAAGGGGCGTCTGCGCTAAATTCACCAATGCCTAAAGACCGTTTCCCCCAAACGGTTTGTTTACTTTTTGACTCCACACAAAAATAGAAAATAAACCGACCTCTCAAAAGAATGAAGAAAAATAGAAGAAACAGTTGCAGCTCAATGCAACTTTTTGAATGCATTTCTTGCTGGAAATATGCAATATTTTTCAGTCTTGATATAATGCGCTAAAATTAATGTCTAAGTACGATTTTAAACATTTCGATCATCACGTAAAACCGAAATTCTATAAAATACAATCATCAAAAACCAAAATATTCTATGTAGCTATTCTTCTAATATAATAATTTAAAAGGCAATGCTCTCAGACTAGACGTTTGAACGGAATTATTTCTATTCATGTTGCGTTCTGTTCTATTCAGTTGTAAACAATTTCAGAGATGTTGCTTTTCGATATTGTGATAAGTAATGCATTAATATTTTTACAATGCATCTTAGGTGACAAAATTTGCAGAAGACCAATGATCGTGGAGTAATGCCAAGGTGATGTATTCTCAAACCGGTGAATATTTACCACGCCTCTGAAATCAATCGTTTATAAGTTATTATATACCTTTGCAAACAGTAATTATATTTTTCAAGATCCCAAGATATTATGGAAAATACGCACTTAGTGGTTTCGGTCTTTTCTGCTCTCGTACACTTTTATAGGATAATTTTTATAGCAGTGCTCTAGTTTTGTAGAAGGCTCTGTTGTTAGACAAAGTTTCATATTTGGTTAAGAAAAGAATTGTTAATGCTATAATGGATGTCTACCAATACAACAAGTTAGATTTCCCATATCAGTTTTTTAAATTATCCCATTAGGTTAACATTTGGAATCGTCCATGTTATAAAATATTTTGTACTAGCTAAAAAGAAGCCACTAAAACGGCTCTAAATTTCAACTTTGATATAAACGGGAAGTGTGAATCAGGCCATCTGGACCTCTGCTCACATCGCCTGACCCTCACAGGGCCGCACATGTTTTACATCCGGTTTTTTATTTCTTTTTTAATGTTCCAAAATGCAATTTTCATACATTTTGAAAGCCGTTTCGACCATTTCAACCAAGATCGAAAATAACCTCTAAGGGCGCCGAGATATGGGCACTGGTTGTCGAAAGAGTCGAAACGATCGGCAAAAACAAATTGGTGTAAAAGACTTTAATTGAAATAAATCGTGAATTCCAAATTGAACAATAGTGAATTACTCGCCATTGATGCTTAATTTTTTATCAGTAAAATGATTTGCATGATTTATTGAATAACACATACGCGGAAGCGACAAGAAAAACAATAATAACGATATGATATCCATTTACTTTGAAGCTGAACAGCGGCCGGATCCACAGCGAGTGACAACGTTGCTTATACACGGATTTCGAGCAAAGAGCAGAAGATTGATTTGAACTCGAAGAGCAAAGCGATGTTTGAATCTACAGGTTTATGTTAGCTTTGCTCTTAGTACCATAGCACCTTTAATTGTGTCTAATGAAATCTAATTTGTGCTACTAGATCACCTATTAGTACTAGGGGTCCAGTACTGGCTACGCCAGTAATAGTAAGCACAGTTAAATTTTTTATTGGTTTAACCTTTATGGGGTAGAATTGTGTTGTACGTAGTATATGTTCTGTTCCCTCACATTCTAAGGTAGAAGATAAATGACACAACAAAAATGGGAATTCACACCTGGAAATTTTACATTTGATCATTTGCGCTTTCATCAGTTTCCCATTTGGTACTTTGGATGTGTTCGAGCACGGCGAATATCACCGATCATCTGCTTATGGGTAAGTAAAAATAAATGACTAGAGAATTTTCACATTTATTGATCTGTAAGTTAAAGGTATTCATAATTCCGATTTCATAAAAATTTAATTTCCATATACGAGATCGTCGATGCCAAAAATATTTGGCCAATCTTGTACTCTTCGAAATAGCTTATAATATTTTCTTCCCGTATGATTATTAGTCACTCTGAATTGTCGGACTTTGTTGCCATAAGTTCCAATTAGGAACAGGCTCTTTAGTAAGTAAGCTGTCTTTCGAGATTTTGTGATTCGAGGCAGAAGTAATTTTTTAAAGTCTTGGGGCGGGAATAACTTTTTTTATGACGAGAAAGACGTGAGCTGTGTGCGGGATTGGGAACTACTCCACTGCGGGGTTAGTACCCAGTTTCTCAGGGCTTCTTCAGTTTCTCAGGGCTGTTTCTCAGGGCTGTCACTCCTCTCTATCACTTAGTTTGAGACTAATTTTGAAGCCTATATTACAAACTTTTGGGTGAAAATTTTTAGCTCATTAGTATAGTTTTATTTCGCCGTTATTTATCATCGATTACTGTTCAGGTAATCAACGGACCGTTGGCGAAAATTGGCGGGTTGCCTTAGATAGTGGCCGTAAAAATTAAAAATAAATGGGATGGTTGGCACACCTGTACTGGCTGAATTGCTACAAATTATGTCTCTTTCCGGCTCATTGCACTGACGGCGCAGAAGTGAAAGCCGGTGTGGTGGATGAAATTAACGGTCAAGGAAAGACAATCATGCCTGGGGAACCGGTAAACCCCCCCCCCGGTAAACCCCCCCCCGCTCGCCATTTTTGGCATAACTTTTTACTGGAACCTTCTAGAAGGATGAGTAATAGCTTAAATGGAAGCTAAGACTCTGGGCTACAAATCGGTATATTACTTGCCACATCTCGATTCAAGATTCTCGAGATTTAATTATTTTTGTCTCAAAATTTCAACTTTTTTTGCAAATTCGAGAATTTGAGACAAAAATAATTAAATCTCGAGAATCTTGAATCGAGATGTGGCAAGTAATATACCGATTTGTTGCAAATATTCTTAGCTTTAATTTAAGCTATTACTCAATTTATTTCATTGATAAAATAAAATAATCAATGAGCGTATCTCTAGACAAGCGATATTGCTCCTGCACGTCAACGACCGACATTCGATGTGGGTGGTCAGTTTCAGGCATGAGAGTGTAGGTAAAACCCCCCCCCCGGTAAAACCCCCCCGCGGCCATTTTTGCCATAACTTTTTACTGGAACCTTCTAGAAGGATGAGTAGGTAACCTACGAGTAGGTTCCAGTAAAAAGTTATGGCAAAAATGGCCGCGGGGGGTTTTTACCGGGGGGGGGGTTTACCTACACTCTCATGCCTGAAACTGACCACCCACATCGAATGTCGGTCGTTGACGTGCAGGAGCAATATCGCTTGTCTAGAGATACGCTCATTGATTATTTTATTTTATCACTCAGTGTTGGCCAAATGTTTAACGGTTCGATTCAAATTTAACAGTTATGAGTAAAGTTCATCCAGAAATAACGTTAAATTTTTCATATTGGCGTAATTTCATCACGTAAAAGTGATCGAAATTAAATTTCGTTCAATGTATGGGTCACTTTTTGAAACATATGGGTCTTTTTCTTCGATCCTCAACCTTTATTTAATACTCTACTAATAAAAATGTCATCCATTTTACAAAGTTACGAATTCGTAAAATATTTGGCCAACCGATACTCTTCGAAATGGCCTATAATATAGCTCTCCCTATTTTCTTTCCGTATGATTATTAGTCACTCAGAATTTTCGGACTTCGTTCCCGTAAATTCCAATTCCTGACTAATGTCTTATCAGTATGCGAGACACAGACCGCAGGACACACCGTCCTTATAAAAATTCTGCACTTCACTTCGGAGTGACCATCAAAAACAAAACGGGAACACTCGCTGGATAGAGCTGCGGGGGGTCTTCGCAGCGCACATCATTTTCTTTCTTTCTTTAGTGCGAAGTCTTTTATTTCCCTTTTTCTTTTCGTCACAGAGAGCGACGACGAGAAAAACGCTCAGAGATCTTCTTTATTAGGGCTCACTCTTCATCTCGATCGATCGAACTTGCAACTTTTTATTGCTGCTCTGTTCCGATTTGCCGCTGGATGCGAATTCTTCAGAAATTTCCTGCGATCTTTTCCCATTTTTGAACTCATTTCTCCAAATTTTTCATTTATGAGATTCTTTTTAACAAATTCGAGTGTTTTTACAAATTTTAAGAAAAATGACATCAAATAATTTAAGTAAAAGCTTCCGATTTTTTTAGTTAACGGAAATTTTTCCATTTACTAATAATGTGAGTTCGAAAATGATTCCAATTATGAAAAATTTAGAGGACTCTCCTCTATGCATTCCGCATTCCGGGATACCCCGGTACTTGCTAGGTGCGCTAGTCCTAGATATTATTCCGGAAAAAGTAAAGTGCAATAATTTACGTAACCGAAAATATTCCCTCCTCCTTTTATTCCAATACGTCGTCCTTATCAGTTGTTTTTCCTGGCCTTCTATTCCCGGCTGTGGTTGTTGACGCGGCAGTCCGTCCTTTGGAATGGAGAGGAGGGAGAGAGGTCGTCTAGTCACATGTCTCGATCTATGGCCCTTTCTCTCTGAAGCGAGTTAAGTGTCACATAAATTATTGCTGCAGTAATCCGCGTTGTTTATTGTTAAGATCCGTTTTGTGGGAAAATATTCGGTAAGCGACAAATTTTCGGACGACGAATTTTTTTCTTTTTGTTCCGTGTTCTGTTCAAAGTTTGTGAACAATTTTTCTGAAACCTGAGAGAGATTTTATTTATTTATTGCTCTAAATTATGCCATTAACAGAAATCGTTTCCACATAAAACGAGTGAATAAATGACATAAAACGTCTGTCAATGCTTTCCAAAACCCTGCAATTCTCCTGTTATTCTCGATCTTTGTTCTTGGTTCAATAAATGTTTGAAACAAATAGTGTATGCCCTCAAGCGGCCGCTCATGTCTAAAACTATATTTGTACAGTGTATCCCTTAGGCAATGGCCATTTGGCACTCGAGAACTCCTCTCAATCAAACTCTACCCTTTCAGCGATAGTATTCAGATGTTGTGACAAAATTTCTGGCAGCCAAAAAGGGCTGCAAACCTGTCTTCTGTTCTTTATATTCTGACATCTTGACTTGATCTTATCCAGGGTTGCCATCGACTCGGCTCCAAAAATAAGAACATTTGCCCCAAAAACTAAGATTTCGGGGTCAAAAATAAGAACATTTTTATAATTTTTTCAAACCATAGGGTCCCCCCTATGGTTTTTTAGCAAAAATTTTTTTCAAGTGCATTCTTAGGGGTGCATTTTTTCAAATTTTTAAAATTGGCGCCGAAACTATAATGCCAATATTTTATTCTGCATGAATGAAAAAATAGCGCCGCAGGCGAAAATTTTTCAATTTTAGGCGATATTCATAAAAATTTGCACTATTTTTTAAAATACTTGGAGGAAAAATGGCATCTAAATAGCGCCGCAGGCGAAAATTTTTAGGAAAAGTTGCTTGTATTTCAAAAATTCTCGCATATTTAAACGCGGTTTGGTGCCATATTTCGGTAACTGAAACGAGAAAACTGTTACTATGTAACGAAATCCGCATGACAATAATATTAATTTAACAATCAATGAAAGTAAAACAGCGCCGCAGGCGAAAATTTTTCAATTTTAGGCGATATTCATAAAAATTTGTACTATTTTTTAAAATACTTGGAGGAAAAATGGCATCTAAATAGCGCCGCAGGCGAAAATTTTTAGGAAAAGTTGCTTGTATTTCAAAAATTCCCTTTTGGAAATGGATATTGCGTAAATAAGAACAAAATAAGAACATTGGCCAAAAATAAGAACAAATCTTACAAATAAGAACATTTTATTTTTCTAAGATTTGGACCCTCAAAATAAGAACAAATCTTAAAAATAAGAACAAATGGCAACCCTGATCTTATCTCTGTTATTATACCGCTCTTTTCCTTCTGTTTACATTTTCATAAAAAGTTTCCTAATAAGGTTAGGATTGTTTTTCCTAACTATACAATTGTCATATCTAATCCAGTAAACGTTTTCCTTTGCCGCTCCCAGCTGATTAACTATACATTTTGTAGTGTCCCACTTATCGAAAATGACAAATACTTTCATTAGTTCTAATGTCTGCAAGTGATATGAATCTTAGCATTTATACAAATGTTCTACTTCGTGTCTGCCCCTCGGAATATTATGATTTCCAAAGCGATAAATGTCTGCATATATTATAGGAAGACTATATTCTTGTCTATATTACTGCCTTGTTCTGTTTCCATAAATTACAAATACAAAAGATTCTTTGAATGCATCCCTTTGAATAGTATGACTCGAAGGAGAAATTATATTTTCTATTTCGAAAATAAAATATCGACAAATTCTGGGGTTCGATCAACATTAAGTCGAAAACTGGCAATTTGCTAAGGTAGTTTTAAAATATATCATCATACTGGATCTAAGAAAATAGTGAAAATTTATTGCTTTAGAACATAGGAAACCTCTTGTCTTTTCTTTTTCTCTCAAAAATCCATCACATTAGCAGGTTTATTTGGTACTCTACTGAGGAGTCCAGCCAAATAACGGTCATTTTGATCTCACTATATAGAGCTAAGGACGAAATAGTGAGTTAATTTACTTGATTTACATTTATTAGCTACAAAGTAAATGAAAAAACAACTATCGAAGAAATGGATTTTTACTTCCTTTTCCTTCATGTCTTTTCTACTCTTTCACCCAAAAAATACTAGACAAAAAATGATATGCGTCTATGACGCTTCTTCAATTAATGGCAAAGTTGCCAGTATATCTACATACCTCTGAAAAATTCTTGAAATTCCTTTCGATTATTGCTTAGACCATTTTAAGTTATAATGATATTCAAGTTATAATGTTAAAGTACAGATCTGAGCTAGAATCGAAGTTGAAAAACGATGCGTCATAAAATTCGCGCGCGAATTCAAATATTTTGGGGGTTAACACACATAGGGTACCCCCTGTAAAAAGTATACTATCGTGTACAGCTCGATGAGCTGAACAACTTTTACAAAGGTACCATGGGTGTCTGAGACGATCCTAGGGATATATAGTAAAAAAATCAATCCAAAACGTCATTTAAATTCGCGCGCGCGTCATTTTTGCATTTATCATCGTTTTACAACTTCGATTCTAGCTCAGATCTGTCCTTTATATTTATATTCAGGTGATGCCTTCAAAGAAGCCCAAACAGCCTCCGATTCCGCTCGAGGACCGCTATCCCAACAAATTCACACAATGGCGATGGGACTTTTCGGTATGCTCCAATATTGAAACATTTTCGCACTATAACCAAGTTTTCAGAACACAGTATTCAATCGGTTGTATCCCGTGAAGCCGTGGCTCTTCGGCGTCACCTTAGCCGGATCCTTCGCATATTATAATAGAGCCTCTATTGATTCTTTCCCTACCAAATTCCTGAACTTGGCCAATGACTCAGATGTGATTCGTCTCTTGAAGCTGTCGGGTCTCTCGTTTTGCACCGCCTATTTGCCAGTGTTCTTGCTCAGAAATTTGCTACTCCGTCTGTTCATATTTCGATACAAAGGATTTCTGAAGGAGGATCCGAAAAAAGTGTCAATTACTACGAGGATATGGGCGGTGAGCTTTGTTTGTACCTTCATTATAATCCTGTTCCGATGATTTGAAACGAGCGAAATCGTAAAAAAACATTGCTGATTAATGACTTTATAAAAAGTTCACTTTTACATTTTATGCGTTTTTTGGAAAAAGATGCATAAAGAGTCATCGCCGATAAAATTTTAGTTTACAAACAAATATTTTATGAATTTTTCACTTGAATCCGGTCTCAGGTTAATGAACCAAAGCGTAAAGATAATTTCACGACGAAGTCTTTCGGATATCGAATAGTCGGAAAAATTTTTTTTGGATTGACAAGATCCATATTATATAAAAAACGTTTCAACCAAAACTGATCTGGTTGTCAAATTTTCGAATTGGCGAAGCAATTAAAAAAAAAATTTATTGATCTGTAAGTTAAAGGTATTCATAATTCCGATTTCATAAAAATTTAATTTCCATATACGAGATCGTCGATGCCAAAAATATTTGGCCAATCTTGTACTCTTCGAAATAGCTTATAATATTTTCTTCCCGTATGATTATTAGTCACTCTGAATTGTCGGACTTTGTTGCCATAAGTTCCAATTAGGAACAGGCTCTTTAGTAAGTAAGCTGTCTTTCGAGATTTTGTGATTCGAGGCAGAAGTAATTTTTTAAAGTCTTGGGGCGGGAATAACTTTTTTTATGACGAGAAAGACGTGAGCTGTGTGCGGGATTGGGAACTACTCCACTGCGGGGTTAGTACCCAGTTTCTCAGGGCTTCTTCAGTTTCTCAGGGCTGTTTCTCAGGCTGTCACTCCTCTCTATCACTTAGTTTGAGACTAATTTTGAAGCCTATATTACAAACTTTTGGGTGAAAATTTTTAGCTCATTAGTATAGTTTTATTTCGCCGTTATTTATCATCGATTACTGTTCAGGTAATCAACGGACCGTTGGCGAAAATTGGCGGGTTGCCTTAGATAGTGGCCGTAAAAATTAAAAATAAATGGGATGGTTGGCACACCTGTACTGGCTGAATTGCTACAAATTATGTCTCTTTCCGGCTCATTGCACTGACGGCGCAGAAGTGAAAGCCGGTGTGGTGGATGAAATTAACGGTCAAGGAAAGACAATCATGCCTGGGGAACCGGTAAACCCCCCCCCCCCGGTAAACCCCCCCCCCGCTCGCCATTTTTGGCATAACTTTTTACTGGAACCTTCTAGAAGGATGAGTAATAGCTTAAATGGAAGCTAAGACTCTGGGCTACAAATCGGTATATTACTTGCCACATCTCGATTCAAGATTCTCGAGATTTAATTATTTTTGTCTCAAAATTTCAACTTTTTTTGCAAATTCGAGAATTTGAGACAAAAATAATTAAATCTCGAGAATCTTGAATCGAGATGTGGCAAGTAATATACCGATTTGTTGCAAATATTCTTAGCTTTAATTTAAGCTATTACTCAATTTATTTCATTGATAAAATAAAATAATCAATGAGCGTATCTCTAGACAAGCGATATTGCTCCTGCACGTCAACGACCGACATTCGATGTGGGTGGTCAGTTTCAGGCATGAGAGTGTAGGTAAAACCCCCCCCCCACGGTAAAACCCCCCCGCGGCCATTTTTGCCATAACTTTTTACTGGAACCTTCTAGAAGGATGAGTAGGTAACCTACGAGTAGGTTCCAGTAAAAAGTTATGGCAAAAATGGCCGCGGGGGGTTTTTACCGGGGGGGGGGTTTACCTACACTCTCATGCCTGAAACTGACCACCCACATCGAATGTCGGTCGTTGACGTGCAGGAGCAATATCGCTTGTCTAGAGATACGCTCATTGATTATTTTATTTTATCACTCAGTGTTGGCCAAATGTTTAACGGTTCGATTCAAATTTAACAGTTATGAGTAAAGTTCATCCAGAAATAACGTTAAATTTTTCATATTGGCGTAATTTCATCACGTAAAAGTGATCGAAATTAAATTTCGTTCAATGTATGGGTCACTTTTTGAAACATATGGGTCTTTTTCTTCGATCCTCAACCTTTATTTAATACTCTACTAATAAAAATGTCATCCATTTTACAAAGTTACGAATTCGTAAAATATTTGGCCAACCGATACTCTTCGAAATGGCCTATAATATAGCTCTCCCTATTTTCTTTCCGTATGATTATTAGTCACTCAGAATTGTCGGACTTCGTTCCCGTAAATTCCAATTCCTGACTAATGTCTTATCAGTATGCGGGACACAGACCGCAGGACACACCGTCCTTATAAAAATTCTGCGCTTCACTTCGGAGTGACCATCAAAAACAAAACGGGAACACTCGCTGGATAGAGCTGCGGGGGGTCTTCGCAGCGCACATCATTTTCTTTCTTTCTTTAGTGCGAAGTCTTTTATTTCCCTTTTTCTTTTCGTCACAGAGAGCGACGACGAGAAAAACGCTCAGAGATCTTCTTTATTAGGGCTCACTCTTCATCTCGATCGATCGAACTTGCAACTTTTTATTGCTGCTCTGTTCCGATTTGCCGCTGGATGCGAATTCTTCAGAAATTTCCTGCGATCTTTTCCCATTTTTGAACTCATTTCTCCAAATTTTTCATTTATGAGATTCTTTTTAACAAATTCGAGTGTTTTTACAAATTTTAAAAAAAATGACATCAAATAATTTAAGTAAAAGCTTCCGATTTTTTTAGTTAACGGAAATTTTTCCATTTACTAATAATGTGAGTTCGAAAATGATTCCAATTATGAAAAATTTAGAGGACTCTCCTCTATGCATTCCGCATTCCGGGATACCCCGGTACTTGCTAGGTGCGCTAGTCCTAGATATTATTCCGGAAAAAGTAAAGTGCAATAATTTACGTAACCGAAAATATTCCCTCCTCCTTTTATTCCAATACGTCGTCCTTATCAGTTGTTTTTCCTGGCCTTCTATTCCCGGCTGTGGTTGTTGACGCGGCAGTCCGTCCTTTGGAATGGAGAGGAGGGAGAGAGGTCGTCTAGTCACATGTCTCGATCTATGGCCCTTTCTCTCTGAAGCGAGTTAAGTGTCACATAAATTATTGCTGCAGTAATCCGCGTTGTTTATTGTTAAGATCCGTTTTGTGGGAAAATATTCGGTAAGCGACAAATTTTCGGACGACGAATTTTTTTCTTTTTGTTCCGTGTTCTGTTCAAAGTTTGTGAACAATTTTTCTGAAACCTGAGAGAGATTTTATTTATTTATTGCTCTAAATTATGCCATTAACAGAAATCGTTTCCACATAAAACGAGTGAATAAATGACATAAAACGTCTGTCAATGCTTTCCAAAACCCTGCAATTCTCCTGTTATTCTCGATCTTTGTTCTTGGTTCAATAAATGTTTGAAACAAATAGTGTATGCCCTCAAGCGGCCGCTCATGTCTAAAACTATATTTGTACAGTGTATCCCTTAGGCAATGGCCATTTGGCACTCGAGAACTCCTCTCAATCAAACTCTACCCTTTCAGCGATAGTATTCAGATGTTGTGACAAAATTTCTGGCAGCCAAAAAGGGCTGCAAACCTGTCTTCTGTTCTTTATATTCTGACATCTTGACTTGATCTTATCCAGGGTTGCCATCGACTCGGCTCCAAAAATAAGAACATTTGCCCCAAAAACTAAGATTTCGGGGTCAAAAATAAGAACATTTTTATAATTTTTTCAAACCATAGGGTCCCCCCTATGGTTTTTTAGCAAAAATTTTTTTCAAGTGCATTCTTAGGGGTGCATTTTTTCAAATTTTTAAAATTGGCGCCGAAACTATAATGCCAATATTTTATTCTGCATGAATGAAAAAATAGCGCCGCAGGCGAAAATTTTTCAATTTTAGGCGATATTCATAAAAATTTGTACTATTTTTTAAATACTTGGAGGAAAAATGGCATCTAAATAGCGCCGCAGGCGAAAATTTTTAGGAAAAGTTGCTTGTATTTCAAAATTCTCGCATATTTAAACGCGGTTTGGTGCCATATTTCGGTAACTGAAACGAGAAAACTGTTACTATGTAACGAAATCCGCATGACAATAATATTAATTTAACAATCAATGAAAGTAAAACAGCGCCGCAGGCGAAAATTTTTCAATTTTAGGCGATATTCATAAAAATTTGCACTATTTTTTAAATACTTGGAGGAAAAATGGCATCTAAATAGCGCCGCAGGCGAAAATTTTTAGGAAAAGTTGCTTGTATTTCAAAAATTCCCTTTTGGAAATGGATATTGCGTAAATAAGAACAAAATAAGAACATTGGCCAAAAATAAGAACAAATCTTACAAATAAGAACATTTTATTTTTCTAAGATTTGGACCCTCAAAATAAGAACAAATCTTAAAAATAAGAACAAATGGCAACCCTGATCTTATCTCTGTTATTATACCGCTCTTTTCCTTCTGTTTACATTTTCATAAAAAGTTTCCTAATAAGGTTAGGATTGTTTTTCCTAACTATACAATTGTCATATCTAATCCAGTAAACGTTTTCCTTTGCCGCTCCCAGCTGATTAACTATACATTTTGTAGTGTCCCACTTATCGAAAATGACAAATACTTTCATTAGTTCTAATGTCTGCAAGTGATATGAATCTTAGCATTTATACAAATGTTCTACTTCGTGTCTGCCCCTCGGAATATTATGATTTCCAAAGCGATAAATGTCTGCATATATTATAGGAAGACTATATTCTTGTCTATATTACTGCCTTGTTCTGTTTCCATAAATTACAAATACAAAAGATTCTTTGAATGCATCCCTTTGAATAGTATGACTCGAAGGAGAAATTATATTTTCTATTTCGAAAATAAAATATCGACAAATTCTGGGGTTCGATCAACATTAAGTCGAAAACTGGCAATTTGCTAAGGTAGTTTTAAAATATATCATCATACTGGATCTAAGAAAATAGTGAAAATTTATTGCTTTAGAACATAGGAAACCTCTTGTCTTTTCTTTTTCTCTCAAAAATCCATCACATTAGCAGGTTTATTTGGTACTCTACTGAGGAGTCCAGCCAAATAACGGTCATTTTGATCTCACTATATAGAGCTAAGGACGAAATAGTGAGTTAATTTACTTGATTTACATTTATTAGCTACAAAGTAAATGAAAAAACAACTATCGAAGAAATGGATTTTTACTTCCTTTTCCTTCATGTCTTTTCTACTCTTTCACCCAAAAAATACTAGACAAAAAATGATATGCGTCTATGACGCTTCTTCAATTAATGGCAAAGTTGCCAGTATATCTACATACCTCTGAAAAATTCTTGAAATTCCTTTCGATTATTGCTTAGACCATTTTAAGTTATAATGATATTCAAGTTATAATGTTAAAGTACAGATCTGAGCTAGAATCGAAGTTGAAAAACGATGCGTCATAAAATTCGCGCGCGAATTCAAATATTTTGGGGGTTAACACACATAGGGTACCCCCTGTAAAAAGTATACTATCGTGTACAGCTCGATGAGCTGAACAACTTTTACAAAGGTACCATGGGTGTCTGAGACGATCCTAGGGATATATAGTAAAAAAATCAATCCAAAACGTCATTTAAATTCGCGCGCGCGTCATTTTTGCATTTATCATCGTTTTACAACTTCGATTCTAGCTCAGATCTGTCCTTTATATTTATATTCAGGTGATGCCTTCAAAGAAGCCCAAACAGCCTCCGATTCCGCTCGAGGACCGCTATCCCAACAAATTCACACAATGGCGATGGGACTTTTCGGTATGCTCCAATATTGAAACATTTTCGCACTATAACCAAGTTTTCAGAACACAGTATTCAATCGGTTGTATCCCGTGAAGCCGTGGCTCTTCGGCGTCACCTTAGCCGGATCCTTCGCATATTATAATAGAGCCCCTATTGATTCTTTCCCTACCAAATTCCTGAACTTGGCCAATGACTCAGATGTGATTCGTCTCTTGAAGCTGTCGGGTCTCTCGTTTTGCACCGCCTATTTGCCAGTGTTCTTGCTCAGAAATTTGCTACTCCGTCTGTTCATATTTCGATACAAAGGATTTCTGAAGGAGGATCCGAAAAAAGTGTCAATTACTACGAGGATATGGGCGGTGAGCTTTGTTTGTACCTTCATTATAATCCTGTTCCGATGATTTGAAACGAGCGAAATCGTAAAAAAACATTGCTGATTAATGACTTTATAAAAAGTTCACTTTTACATTTTATGCGTTTTTTGGAAAAAGATGCATAAAGAGTCATCGCCGATAAAATTTTAGTTTACAAACAAATATTTTATGAATTTTTCACTTGAATCCGGTCTCAGGTTAATGAACCAAAGCGTAAAGATAATTTCACGACGAAGTCTTTCGGATATCGAATAGTCGGAAAAATTTTTTTTGGATTGACAAGATCCATATTATATAAAAAACGTTTCAACCAAAACTGATCTGGTTGTCAAATTTTCGAATTGGCGAAGCAATTAAAAAAAATACGAAAAAAGTATGAACCCGTAATGAAAATGAATTTTGGCCAGCTGACATTTTTCAAACTCCTACCAGGTAGTGTTAGCTAAGGTTTTATGGATCAGAAGTACGCAAAATTGTTTTGTTATTTTTGGCATATAAATTGGTGCCCGCTCTTGACTAGGCTATTCCTCTTGCAAAAGAATAGACTAACAACTTTGAAGGAAAATCTCTTCGAACTGCGGCGATGATTTGTGGCGAGCCAATGTGTCTCGCAACGAATCAAAATAAACGATTGTGTCTGTTCAAAATTGTTAGTGATGCAATGTAATCTCTTCCGTCGTCGTCTGTGTTTGTTATGGAAAAGTTTCTCCAAAATTTAACGTTATGTTATCTTTTTCTTTTCCAAATTTCGATTCTCAGACCTTTTATTTTGTTTTTGGGTTTCAAATTATTGCTTAAATTCATCTCTTTATTTCACAATAAAAAGTAAAGGTGTAAAACTATTCGTAGCAAACGCACCATATTTGCTACACAACTATTTATATAAATTTTTATTATAAAAAATGTTTAGACCCCTATGTGAAGATTTAGTCCTTTACTAGCAAATTCACATTTCGTTAATTGTTATTTTACATAATTTTCAGCTTTGCTATGGAACTCTGAAGAAGTTGGCACCTCCGCGATTGGAAACATGCGATGCATTTCTTCCGGCACAACCTGTACCTGCTCTCAGGGACACTATAGAGCGTTACTTGGTATCAGTAGAGTGCATACTCTCAGAGGTTTTTAACCTTTTGTAGTTTAACATATTCACATTGTTTGGTTCAGGAAGAATTCATTCGAGTCAAGGAATTGGCCGCTGATTTTCAACAAAAGGAAGGTAAATGGCTTCAGCTCTGCTGTAGGATTTACTCATTGTTCAAGAGAAATTATGTTACCGATTTTTGGGAGAAGTACGCTTATTTATACAGGTAAGATGGTGTTTAGTTTGTATATTTAATATTGGCTGAAAGAGTACGCGTCTGTTCCCAGCCAATGCGAATGTTTGCCCATGGCACAGATGTAATAAATTATCGCTCTAAAACCTTCTGAAGCGGTATTCTGTATATATCTATACAGCCTTCCGCATTTAGTGGACCCTTAAAACATGTTAAAAAAGCCTCTTATTAAAATATCCAGTTTCGTAAAATAATAGGGTTTCCCTTCGTTGAAATTAATTTGAAACTATAACACCGAAATTTTTGTAACATTGTGAATATTATGTTCCCTAAAGTTTCCCCTTCATTGGGGTTTTCTCGGATACGTTTTTGGGGGGTTCGGCCGCCGCCCAAAACCCCGGGGCAAGCCGCGGCGGCTTCGCCGCCGCGGCATGCATCCTGCCCCGCCCCTACGGGGCGGGGCATGTAAGGTTACATGGGGTCATATCACCTTACATGACATGACCCTATGTCATGTAAGGTGACATGGATGATTCATCATTTTCAAAAAAGTCCAACCCCAGGAAAAAACTAATAACATTTCTACTGAGAAGTCCCCTAAAGTGTACAACTTCTCCCAAGTACCAAGCCTCCCGTACCATACTTTCTGGGGATCAAAATTTTTGTCAAAACCATGAGGGGGGTATCATGGATTCTGTACTTTGCATGACTCATAAATCCGAAAAACCCCAATCCCCGGGGGCTGAAAAAAAACTGCTGATAGATAACCCACCCTTGCCTACAAAATGCCCAAGCCACTTTTCCTGCCTCACCATTAAAAAGGGCCAAAGTGAAAAGCCAGCTCCTGACAGAACGACCGAACCTCCGCGCCATTGGGATAAGGCTATATATGATTAGCCTTCCAGTTCATTTTAGATGGATCCTTAAAAAACATGAACTTAAAACTAAAGCAATGCTACTTCATTAAAATATCCTAGAACTTTCGTAAAATAATATGGGATGTTCTCGTTGAAATTAATTTGAAACTAGTAACACCGAAATTTTTGAAACATTGTGAATATTATGTTCTGAAAGTTCTTAACCCTTCATTGCCGAGTGTATACGATCGGATACGTTTTTGATTTGCTAAAGACTTCACAAAAAGAAAGAAACGAATGAGTGTTCATTATTCATACAAAGAGTGTGTCTGTAAATAAATCACATAGAAAAGAGAATTAAACAATGGGGCCCATCATGATTTTGATAAAGACAGCTCACCAAAAGGAAAGCTAATGGTAACGCCAGATTTCTGTCTTTTTTCTATGGCTCCGGCAATGAAGGGTTAAGATGTTCCAAAATTGTAAAACGTTTTAAAATGATCCTAAAATATTGGTTTTTTATATTATTTCTATCTCCAAATAAGCTTCACTCTCTTTACAAAATGACAGTAGTAAATCTTAGAAGTAAACTATGAGCATCCTACTGATGAGCTACATTCATAGTTTACTAAGTAATAGCCGTCTAGGACTTGTAGCGAAACGGCTATTAACCTTTTTCGTTTAAACTATTAACATAATATTTACTACATAAAAAACTCAAATTAACAAAAATTCTAACCAAATATGATATTCTCTTGCGTGTAAAACGCTACTTCATTTATATTGCGGGGAGTGTTTCTGTTTCCACCTTTACTGTTATCACTATTTTGGTCACGCTGAATTTTTGGTCGCTTTCAGTAGCCACTAAAATACTTTAAAGTATTGAATGTGTACTAATCCGAAAATTAGGAAATGAATTCTAAAATGTACAAAATCGTTTAAAATGACTAATAAAATTTATAAGAGGATTTTACGATATTTTTATGTCCGAGTCTGGGTCAATTAAAAATAAGAAAATTTCCAATATACCGTAAACTCTCTAATTTAACCCCTAGGGTATAATTATTCAATCGACCTCTAGAGGGGGCATAATTAGAGGAGGGGTAAAATTAGAGGTGGGGGTTAAATTTGAGAGTTTACGGTACATAGTAAAAATACAACTTATTCTAATAATACAATTCTATTAATAATAAATTATTTTTTTTGCAGCCGCAAGCCTTTGCTGGTGAACAGTAGCGTGGCCCACGTAGATTTATTTCGAGATGTTCCAGCCAACCAAGCTGTGAGAGTAGCGCATATGGTTCACTTAGAAGCGATGCACATGCTGGCGATAGTGAGACAAAAAATTAAACCGCTCGGAGATGGACTCGTATATTCAGGACATTATAAAAAGGTAGGTAAGGAGGAAAATTCTGCGGAAAATATGAGGAAAATCCTTTAAATCACGTTATAATGTTGTTTTCATCAGACTTCAATAAGAGCGAATACAACACATATTTATATTTTACAAATTTATATTTTAGGGCTTTATTTCCCTCTCTTTGTACCAATACTAGTGGAGTCTATACAGCGGCGCCGCAGAGTGGGTGTCTGTATAAGTATGTAAAAGCCTGTATAAGGGTCAGTGGGGTAAACCTATAATAGGGTTTAGCCCCATGTCAGTATGCATAAGTCTGTATCAAGGTCAGTGGGTCAAACCCGCCCTTCGGGCGGGTTACGGCTCGCTCGACGTATCCTCGCTCGCCGCGAGCAACCTATAATATGATTTAGCCCCATATCAGTATGCATTTCCCTATACAGGGGTCCTCGGGTTCCGGGTTTCTTGGCGGGCGGCCTTCGGCCGCCGCCCAAAAACCCGGGGCAAGCCGCGGCGGCTTCGCCGCCGCGGCATGCATCCTGCCCCGCCCCTACGGGGCGGGGCATGTAAGGTTACATGGGGTCATATCACCTTACATGACATGACCCTATGTCATGTAAGGTGACATGGATGATTCATCATTTTCAAAAAAGTCCAACCCCAGGAAAAAACTAATAACATTTCTACTGAGAAGTCCCCTAAAGTGTACAACTTCTCCCAAGTACCAAGCCTCCCGTACCATACTTTCTGGGGATCAAAATTTTTGTCAAAACCATGAGGGGGGTATCATGGATTCTGTACTTTGCATGACTCATAAATCCGAAAAACCCCAATCCCCGGGGGCTGAAAAAAAACTGCTGATAGATAACCCACCCTTGCCTACAAAATGCCCAAGCCACTTTTCCTGCCTCACCATTAAAAAGGGCCAAAGTGAAAAGCCAGCTCCTGACAGAACGACCGAACCTCCGCGCCATTGGGATAAGGCTATTTTGTTCCGATAATTTGAAAACTCCGTGAGAACAGTTTCAAGAGCTGTGTACTTTAATTTTCTCTTTTTGTCAGAAAGTATCTTATAAATGAAATATCTTAAAGTTATGTCAAAGATAAATAATGCACTTGGTTTATGGCTGGACAAAAATTCGAAACTTGCTTATTGGATAGCCAGTAAATAATAATTTTGTTAAAGTGAACAATATCGACGGTAGGCATTCTCGAAGTAGGTCGGCAGTAAAGAATAATGATGTTATTCTATTATTGCATTACACACTTTTTTACGCCTTAAATTTAAGCTCTACGCCACAAATCGCGTTCCCGGTGAAACAATGGACCATCTCAAATCTTACCGTCATTCTCGCCATGTTGCCATTTATTATAAGGGTTTCATCTATACCGTCGAGGCTTTCGATGCTAACAATAGGGTTTACAGTATCGATCAGCTCACACAGTAAGGTGTTTTCAACATTTCCAACATGATTATAAATCTGATTGAGTACAAAAAGTTTAGCTTGTGTTTGGATCATTTCCGATTACATTTTGTTACAGTTCGTTTGGAGAGTATTAATGGTTCCGCTTTAAATAAAATAAATAGATACAATGTTCTCTAGCTATTTACTAGCTTAAACAGAAATTTTCTTTAAATGACTCATCTTTATCATTTAAAAACCGCTAACTAATTAGCAGTCATTATTTTTGCTCCAATACATTATTTTGTCGAACGCTTCTGCCAGACACACACGTTAATTAATATATTAATTATAGAGTGCTATTGGAATTACTTCAAAGAAATGACGTCGCTGCTAGCGAGGCCGAAGCCAAGCTGCCCACACTGACGCATGATTCGAGAGATGTGTGGTACAAAAACCGACAAAAGTTCTTCCTTGAAAATGCAACAAACAAAAAACTGCTGGAACGAGTGGAATCAGCCTTTTTATTCATAATACTCCGAGATGACGAATTTGAGTACGATCCGGTTAGGATTTTTGGTTCTTTAATTAATAACTTAACTGTCAAATTTTAGGAACATCCCGAAAAATTGGATTGGTTCATGAAAAACATGTTGGCTGGAAACATTCGCTGGGCTGACAAATCTCTGAACTATATCGTTGGAAGAAATGGAACGGTAAGTGCTTAAGAAAAGTTTGACAAATTTTTGTAAAATGGTAATTAGTTGTTTGAAAACTTCGTTCATTTTAAAGGGCAATTCACTATCATTTGCAAAATAAGTCCTTGCAAGTTAATGTTAAATAAATTATAATACTATTGTAGGATGTCAATAGTAGAATATCATATGATACTTTTGGAATATATAATAAACTGCATATGTAATCGCGTAAAGCCAAATAAGATGTTTAAAATAGGATATAAAGAAGGTTTATAAGGCTTATTTTTCGAAAATAAAACAAATAATCAAATACCTGATTACTACTCACCAACTCTGATTTTTTGCATCACTTTAACCCTTCATTTCCCAGTGTATGGAAATCCATACGATTTTGATTTTCTAAAGACTTCACAAAAAGAAAGAAACGAATGAGTGTTCATTATTCATACAAAGAGTGTGTCTATAAATAGATCACATAGAAAAGAGAAATAAACAATGGCAGCCATCATGATTTTGATAAAGACAGCACACGAAAAGGAAAGCTAATGGTAACATTGACATTCTGCCTTTTGTCTATGGCTCCGGCAATGAAGGGTTAAAAATTTGCAGAATTTGACTAGCTTCTTTGATGTATTTTATTTTCTCTGTGTATCAGAATGTGCCCTATATATTGAGCAACTTCATAGTCTGTTGCTGGAGAGTTAGGACTTATTTGACCTATACCTTTCATAGGTTTTTCGTTGATAGTGGATAAAGTGTACGAAATGACGGAACAACCCAGTACTAAAGTTGACATGTGAAATCTCTTGTATTTTGGGGCAGTATCTAATTTGTGAGTCAATCTTTGAAATGAAATGAATAATGTACTTTGTCATTATTTAATACCGCAGATGAAAGTTATATATATTTCCTTCGCAATGCTCAGAATGTATCAAAATGTTTCTCTGTGTGAATGATAAATTTTCTTTTTTAGGCCGGCGGAAATACCGAGCATAGCATCGGCGATGGTGCAGAATTCGATCACCTTATGGAGAATTTCTGTGCAACAGACCTCTACTTCATGACGTATCCGGAAGTTGTTGAGGATATTGATAGTATCCCGAAATGCATACCAGACAAGGGAATAAAGCTGGCTGAAAAGCTGCAATTTGACGTCAGCGACGAGGTAATACCATTTATGCAACAATTTTGTACGTAATTGAATTTAGATGGCTGAGGAAATCAAACTGTGCAACGCTCGTTATGTTTCTTTGCAGAGCGACCTCGATTTGGCTGCATTGATATTCACGGATTTTGGAAAAGGACGCATCAAAATTGGCAAATGTTCTCCGGATGCCTTTGTACAGATGGCTATACAGTTGGCGAATTACAAGGTTAGTCACATAACAGTTATGCTACTAAACATACGATATGTGACATGTAGTCGTCATTTCAAGATTGATGTTCCGTAACCTATACACTGGACTATGATTCCAATGTTGCAGAACGTTATAAAATTTTCGTATGTAATATAAACACTGGGATGCTATTTCTTTATCCACAAAAATGTCAGGATGAATGGTCAGAATATAGAAAGACATATAAATTTGCTAACTGTCTAAAATTCTCTTAGATGTTAAAATAAAGTGGTATAATGTTTTTGAACGTTCTAGAACAACAAGAACGTAATTGTTGTCAAGTCTTATTTTAGTTAACCCTAACGTACTTGCTACCAAATTAGATTCATTAAAATATAATAATTTCTGAAAAAGTAGATTTATTTCTTTTACTGAAAAATTTTTCTCCTGCGTGTAACAACACTACTTCATTATGCTCTAATCTATACTTTCTTATATAGAACGTTCTGTTATCAGACCATGATTGTACAAAACATTGGCGTTATCGGTTTTAATAATACATACCAGGGCTGCAACCGGTCGGACAAAAAGCCGGGCCGGATACCGGATAGTGTGAAAAAGCCGGGCCGGATACCGGATACCGGATAGTGCAAAAACACCGGATAACCGGATACCGATTAACCGGATACCGGATATTAACTTTTTCAAAATTTTGGCGCCAAATTTGAAAATTTTTTTCCAATTTTGGCGCTAATTTGCAGAAAGTTTACCTAAATGCGTGCTTTTTGTTTCCTTTTTATTATAAATATGCGAAGTTAGAATAAATCTTATCAAACTCAAATATAGACATCTTTTAGCAACATTTTTAGCTATTTTATTACAAAATATGAGCAATTTTTTCTCTTTTATAGCACCATTGTTTACCAATTTTGCATTTTTACATCTTTTGGCCATTTTTTACAAAGTGCTAATTCCAATGGCCATTGCAAACAGAGCTGCACGCAATCTTCTAGTCAAATTTTCTACGAAAAATTGGCGAGAATTTTTGAGAAGTTTGTTTGTTCGCAAAGAAGTCAAAGAAAATATTTTAGAAATCGCTTTAGGCAGGCGCGGTTGGTAAAATTGACATTAATGGACAAAAATTTTGTATATTCTCGAAAATTATCAGAAATTTAATATGAAAAGTGATAAAAATTAGAATGACTGAGCCAGTCATGATTGAAAAATTTTAAAGAGAGAGCCAATTTTTCCAAAAAAATTTGCCTGCGGCGCTTTTTTTCCGAGACTTTTCCCATATATCTAGGATTTGACTACTTTTTGAAAATAAGCACCCCTAAGAATGTACTGGAAAATGGGTAACGGACACCCCGACAGCAGTGAACTACTAGTATAGGATTGTGTATCAATTGTGCCTACATTAGTGTATTTTGCCAGGGGCATATATTAATTTTGTACCAAAAAGTCTTAATCTTGTACCAAATCTTTGTACCAAATTTATTTGAGCATATTCCTGACCATTTTCGGCTGGGATTTTGTACCCTTTATAGGTTTTCGGCCATGCTGAGTCTGAATTTGACATTAGTTTTGACCTAGGGTCGACCCTAAGGGTCGAAATGACTACCCTTTTTTGGTTAACAAAAATGGTCCAAAAACGCTTTTTTTGACGCGTTACGGGTAAAATAATTACAGATTCGGAATCAAGCGCATCGAATTACCATGGTACAAAATTAAGACTTTTTGGTACAAGCAAAATTTGGTACAAAATTAAGACTTTTTTGTACAAAATTAATATATGCCCTTTTGCCAGAGATATAGAAAAATTCACGGCAAAAAAAGCGCCGCAGGCAAAATTTATTGAAAAAATTGGCTTTCTCTTTAAAAACTTGACTAAAATATCTCATTGAAGTAAGTTATAAGATTGAAATTTTTCAATATTTATTGAAAAGTTCACAAATTTTTAGCTCAAAATTTTGAAAAAACAATGAGACAAGCTACAAAGTTAAGCAGAAAACAGCGCCGCAGACGAAAATTTGTTGAAATATTAAACTTGTTTGCCAAAAATTGACTTTGAAAAATGTTGTAAATCTTTCGAATTAAGATCTGAAGTATAAATGCATCAAATTCTAAAATGCTAAAACTGTATTACTGAAAAAGATATAGAAAAGAATGAGTTTTAGCGAAATAAAATTAGTTTAATTTGGTAAAATAGTAAAACAGAAAGGAAAAGTTAGAAGAAAAAATAGCGCCGCGGGCGAAATTTTTTCCAAAAATTACGCTGTATGCCAAAAACTGACATTGAAAATTTTGAATATTCTACGAAATTTTCAAAAATTTTCGCCTGCGGCGCTGACTGCATTCTTAGGGGTGCTTAATTTTTTGGCCTGCAACCGGCGCACCCCCAAAAAACCGGTAACCGGATACCGGTTGGCCAAAAACGCCGGATACCGATTAACCGGATACCGGTTGCAGCCCTGATACATACTCATAAAAATTTATTTAAGTGAAATACTTAAAGTTTTTATAAATATTCTACGTTTAAACATTATGAAGTAAATTCTCCCCTTTCCCAAATAGGAAACTGTAAAAGCGTTATAATTTATAAGTGAGAAAGCTTTTATGTGAATGACAATGTCTCACTTTCAGCAACACGGTCGATTTGTGCTCACCTACGAATCCGCGTCGTCCCGTTTCTTTGCCAATTCCCGAACGGAAACATTGAGAACCGTCAGCAAGGACTCATGTGCCTTTGTCAAAGCTATGCTTGACGAGAAATATAACGTAAAGTTTTTATTGTAAATTTTGTCTAATATTGTTTTGTTCAGAAAGCGCAAAAGCTCGAGCGCCTGCAGACGGCGTGCAAGTCTCATCACACAAGGAATCGAGAAATTATGCTGGGAAAAGGAGTGGACCGCCACCTCTTCGTTTTATATATCCTTAGCCGTGCTGCCGGCGTTTCAAGTGCTTTCCTCAATTATTACATATCTCAGCCGTGGACTTTATCTACAAGCCAGGTAATTTAGAGAAATATATGTAGAGGATTTTATTAGAAAAAGCTTATAAGATATATATATTGGAATCCTCAGTAGAATGTCAGCACACAATTTTGGAAAGAATTTTTGACTACTGTCACTTAAATATAGAATAGTTTTCTTTTATCATCAGGGAGGTTAGGTGGTGGAAACAAAGGTATCGATATAGAGACTTGGGTGAGCTTGAATCTAATATTATTTCTAATTAAATTAACTAAAATCTCAGGAAAAGTCCTAACATTTAAAATTTAGCCTCCGAACGTAACCAATCAAGTCGACGAGGACAGTGACAAGGGACACACTTGGCTAGGTGCTTCTTTCGGTCCAGTCTGCCAGGATGGATATGGAGTCTGTTATCGATTTGGCGGAGAACATTCAATTTGCATCTACATAACGTCTTTCAAGTCATCGTCAAAAACGGTAAAATATTTTGGATTTCTCTAGGAAGCGGTATAATAATTATAGACATAATCACAGAGGGCAGGGCCAGGTTCCTATGGAAATATGCCACAAAAATTGGCTGGTTCCCAATACGAAGTATAAATCTTTAGCATTGCGAGGATATTTTGGGAAAATTTTTAGAATTCCATTTCGCTGCGGAATTTGGTTTTTATTTCATTGCTACGGCCGAGATATCCATTATAGAATCCTGTATAGAATATACCTAACATTTTCCTATTTTTGTTAGTGCTTTGTAGGCTCCTTTAACAAAAGTTGTAAAATGCATAAAATTTGCTGATTCAAAATTTGGAAGTCGAAATTGCATCGCTACGTGACATTTCCATATTGTTGTTTTCAGGATTCCGACCACTTCCGCACTCTTCTGAAGGAGTCTCTCATCGAAATGGCGAATCTCTTCAGTGATCAGTGATGAATCGAAGCTGTCTTTTGTATGTAAATATATACCCGTTCTTATTTCTCGCGTTTGTACTTTACCAATAAAATTTTTATCTTTTAGCACATTTTCCATTTACTGTGTGTATCCATTTTGTGAACGCTTTGTAAACAAGCCGCAAATAATCTGTGGTCTGTGAGTGCATTTGAGAGCGATAAACAAGAGCCATAATTAAACACGAGGCGATTCGTTACGTGCAAATCTGCACTCCGTTTGTTTACAAATATGCATTCGGCTGACTGTCATTTTATATTTTTATTGATTTTTGGAAGTTGAAATGTATTGCATATAATTCTTGAGATTTTTTGATCAGCTTTAGGACTTTCGCATGGGATTTTACGTGGAGGTTACCTTTCGTTTGGTTGAATTGGTGACAAGTGTGACTTATGGTTTTGTCCATAGTTATAAGAATCTTGGTTTTGGATTTTCAAGTTTTAAGTCCATGCTTATCATCGGATATTTTCTTGTTGTACCTTGATGATTTACTAATACCTTTGATCGATAATTTGTTTCCTTGTTTTGAGACAAAACGAGGAAAGCGATACTTGAGTTCTCACACTGACCGCTTGACAAAAGTCAACGTCTTTCCAGAATTCCCTAATGCAAATTTAGTTATGGAACCTTCTTTTGAATCTATTTCTTTATTCACCTTTCTCCTTTGCACCTGTCTATTGTGAAAGTCAGCTTTCGGCAAAAGTCCGTTCGTCTTCTCCAATGGCCGATCGTTGGTTGGCCGATTGACCGCAATAGCAAGACAGCCGGTCCCAACAAGACATTTCGTAGGCGCAAAATGGGCCTATGAAATTTTTGCGCTATGAAAGGAAAAGACTGCTCCGTGCACAAATTTTTTAGATCTTCTCTTAGTTTAAACTTCAATCTAACTTTAGAGTGGTAAAAGGTAAGGTAAAAAAGAAGGTCGTTTTAGTTTTTCGGTCCTCCTCTCGGATGTTGATTTGTTGCAATTAATTTCCAATACCTTATGAAATACTTTTTCTAATAGTCCCTGGAGTTTTAATTATTTTTGTTCAATATTCCTAATACCCGTTTGAGAGTAATAGAAATGAAATTGTGATAGTCTTGACGAAAGGTGCTTTATACAATTCTTGAATCATTGCTTATTCGTCACTTATGTGTCAAATGATTGATTGAAGGAATGAATGAAATGTAACCAAAACGACTCCAAAGAAATAATCTGATTCATTCTCAAAAATTTAATTCTAAACTGAAATCCAAGTTAAACTCCATTGGTTTTTTATCTATTCCATTGCATTTTATCGAATTATTGACTCGAATGATTCTAATTCTCGTGCCAATTATTACCTGATCTCTTTCATTCAATCAACTTTCAGATCAATTATCGACATGGATGTCCGACCACAAATAAACATTCCGGAAGCAGCGATTTCTGCCCTGAAGCCGAAAGCTTGGGAGGTTGGTGCGAGTATTTTCTTATTTCTTTGTTCACAGAAAGTTCATCTTAGGTATAAATAAAAACTATTCCTAGGCTTTCTTTTTATGTGCCAACGATAGATTGAAACATTTTTTAAAACGTTTCCATTTTGTAAATTGCTTTGAAACATCCACAAACGTTATTTTACAGGACCGATCACTTTTGGAGAAGCTGGTGATCCATCGCCGGATTCTAGCCGAATTCAACCAAGGCCGCTCTGCGACGGAAGCCGCGCAAAACACGTGCAATATTTTCGGCGAGGGAGCGATCAATGTCCCGACGTGCATGCGTTTGTATCAGGTATGTTTTTGTTGGTTTTGTGACGAAAATAGTATAGTCAAGCTAGAGTTTACTTATCTGAGGGACATAATCATGAGGGACACACATAACCTCGACACAGCTTCAAGCATAGCGATAGATTCCCGAAAATGTAAGTGAGCGACTTAGACTAATCGTTTTCTAGTCTGGTTTTTATTAATTTGTGACTTACCGTTTTTTCTCTTGAGTAAACCCCCCTCCTGAAGTAAGCCCCCCCTAGGGGGGGTTGAAAAATATAAGCCCCCCTCTAATATACGCCCCCCCCCCCAAAAATAAGGTTTTTTACATTAAAATGCTCTTTTTTACATATATTATCTGTTTAAATTATCTTATCTGATTAAATTTTTTAAAGAAAATTTTTTGCCGAAAAACCATAGGGGGGACCCTATTGATTTTTTGACAAATTTTTCAGAAAATGATTTTTCAAAACCATAGGGTCCTCCCTATGGTGTTTTGGCAAAAAATTTTGTTTAAAAAATTATTTGCCAAAAAAACCATAGGGGGGACCCTATGGTTTTGAAAAATCATTTTCTGACAAATTTGTCAAAAAAATCAATAGGGTCCCCCCTATGGTTTTTTGGACATTTTGCTAAAAAAATTCGAAAATTTTGACGATTTCGGCAAAAATCTCAAAAAATTTTCCTCGCCGGCTCTGCCGGCGAGGGGTTGAACAATATAAGCCCCCCTCCTGAAGTAAGCCCCTCCTATAGGGGGATGAAAAATATACGCCCCGGGGTTTACTCAAGAGAAAAAACGGTAATAGAGCCAAGGATTTAGCTTATCCAGGCTACCTTAACTATAATTTACTCTATTTAAAAGACAATTTTAACGGTATGATTTTTTGAAGGAATTACCTTAGACAATTTAAAATCTATTGAAAAATTTTCATCCCCATAGAAAGCCTTATGGTTTGTAGAAGACAGAATCAGTTATCAATAACAAATTTTTCGGGAATCTATCGCTACGTTGAAAGCAATAGCAAAGTTATGTCCGGGCTCACTGCTTAATTATTATCCGCGTCCAAAGAGAGTTGAACAGAATCTTCACAAAGCATTTGAATTTTTGGGTCAAATCTTCCCATCCACAAAGGGTTTTCTTTGTGGATGGTAAGATTTGACCGAAAATTCTGTTCAACTCTCTTTGACCGACGATAATAAATCACAAAATATTTATATAGCTTTTGAACATCGTTGGGTGGTTTTCTTACTCCTCGTTACTTTTCGCAGAAAAATGCATTTTTCTCTGAGAATTATATCTTAATCTTTCGTTTAAAAACAAAAATGAGTGAATACACACGTTTTTTATTAGGCTTATTCCTCTATTAAGGGAGTTACAAACCATTAACCATTTCGCCAAACTCTTTAAAAGTATTCCGATTCTTTAATGCTTCCGTGTTTCACTCTGAACGCTTTTAATGAAATAGAAGTGTAAATGAAGGGTGACAAATGGCTTAAGGGTGAAAAATGACGTTAAGTATACTCAACTTGCTACATGTCTTTTGTTTTCCATAGAAAAAGTTTTAAGAGCAGTTCTAAATTTCTTAACGTATTTTAGTGAATGTAAAATAAATAATTGCTGTATATTCTTCCATTACTATCATGTTCTCAATTTTCAGAAATTCCGCACTGGAGACAACAGTCTGGTTGACAGCGATGTGGGCATTCATTCTCGTGGCGAAGAAGAGCAGGCTTGGACCTGGACACAAGATGGACACGAGGCCGAACAGCTAGAACAGGAAATCATGAAAGTCTACGCCGCTGATAAATAGCAACGGAGCTATCCTTATGTCAAGATTTAATGAATCATTGAATTGGTTGGAATTTTAGTTTCAGTTTTGAATTTTATTAACCGGTTTTAATTTCTTGTGACTTTTACTGTTTTAATTTGAATCACATAAATTTTATCCGAATCCACAGCCTAATTTGGACAATATTATTTCAATGTTTGTTGTAAAACATCATTCTGATGCCATCTCTCTTGAGAAAAACTTCAAGATCAACTTTGAAGGTAAACAATAATGAGATCATGGAACGCTGTTCTTTTTCTGGTAAGCGAGTTGATTCTGGATTCGTTCTAGCGACATAAAACTTCATTTCAAAATACTTTCTTTTCCAATGCAAAATTTATTTGAAACGTAAACAACCCAAACCCAAAACACATGACAGGCATTGAATCACTCAGTTGAGCTAACGTTTTGCTAGGCACGGAATATTAACAGGCGTTTAATCAGCCGGAACTGCACTGAATATGTTTATTTTCGATTACGGCACAACACTTTATTAATTTCGTTAATTATTTTATTACTAATTTTCTGGAACTGAGTGACATCCGATCACAAAATTTGATTAATCTTCGTGAAAAATATGAACTGCGATCATAGAGTGAAGCTTAAGTTTTATTTAAGAATTAGAACCGCATCAAGAACTGGCTGGTGTAGAAATTTTTATTCCATAAAATTACCGTATTTTCTTTAATTGAGCCCCCCTCTATAATTGAGCCCCTCCCTATAATTAACCCCCCCTCTGGAGGGGTATTGAAATAATTAAGCCCCTCCCTATAATTGAGCCCCCCCCCAAAAAATGGGTTTCTTCCTAATTTTTTGCTGTTTTTTGCTAGTATTTCGTATGTCCAATATAAATAGACACAAATTAGATAGTTTAGCCAATTTTTAGCTAATTTTTAGGTGTTTTAAGATATTTTTCAATTTTAAAGGTATTTTACATATAAAGACAAATTTTACACGTGTTTTTCGCAATTTATTGCTGCTTTTTTGCTAGTACAGTCGAACCTCGATATACCGCACACACGATAAGCCGCACTTTCGATTTACCGCACAAATCTGGCTGGAACGGATTTTTTCCATACAAAATTATCTCGATATACCGCATTTTGTGCGGTTAAACTCGATATACCGCACAGGTTTTTGAGAAACCAAAGTGAAATTTTCTATGTAAAATTTTTCGTTTATCCGCACAAAGAAAAATGCTTCTGTTTTTGGCGCAAATTTGAATTTTTATACAAAATTTTCCTGTTTTTTATCAAATTTTTCGAAAATTTTTCAAAATTTTTGCCATATTAGGTAAAAATTTTGCAAAAATCGGTCATAATTTAGTTAAAAAATTTTTTGAGCGGGAATTCAAATTTTATTTTTTATTTTGAAAAAATGACAAAAAATATAGGAAAATTCGTTTATCCGCACAACTTTGCAAGGGAAGGATTTTTTGCATACAAAATTCTCTCGATATACCGCACACCCGATTAACCGCACTTTCGATATACCGCACAAAATCGCCAGTCCCGATGTGTGCGGTATATCGAGGTTTGACTGTATTCCGTATTAGACAGTTTAGCCAATTTTGAGCTAATGTTTTAGATTATTATTATGTTATTTTTTAGATCAATTTTGGACAATTTTGTCCAATTTAGCTATTTTTTAGGTTTTTTACATGTCAATTTTAACTGTATTTTTCATGTTATAGCTGTCTTCAGGAAACGGAATAAACGGCTCCAAAGGTCACTTTTGTCACAAACGGGCCAAAAATATGTATTTTCAAAAGATCCCATTCTAACTAAGAAATGTTGAATGGGACCTGTCTAGATCAACTATTCATGATCTCAATGATCGTTCTAGATGCGCCCGTTTTGACTAATAAAATTTTTGGCATTTCTACAAATTTTTGGTATGAATGAAAAATGGAATGGAAAATGACACTTTTTTCTAGAAATAGTAAAAAGTGAATGTATTTCCAAAGGATACAAAATCGTCATTTTTGACGCGCTATACGAAAAATAATTATAAATTTTGCCATTTTTTACCAAAACTTGCAATTTTTTTACCAAATTTTAGCAAAAAAATGAAAAATTTTCCGCAAAGTGTAAAAAATACCGACAAAAATTCAAATTTTCGCCAAAAAAGGTTTGGCGCCAATTCAAAATCGGTTTAAATTCTCGAAATTTTGTAAAAAACTGGCCAAAAATCCGAATATTTTGTAAAAAGTCTCAAAAATTTTCGCGCCCAGCCGAAGGCGGGGCGCGAAAATTTATGTGATCGCGCCTTGGGCGCGATCCAAATAACTAAGCCCCTCCCTATAATAGAGCCCCTCCCTGAAATAGACCCCCCCTCTAGAGGGGTATTGAAATAATTAAGCCCCCGGGGGCTCAATTAGAGAAAATACGGTAGCTATAAGCATTACCGATGCATGCGATTTACTGAATCCGCGAAACGAAAAGTAGCTCTTTTCACTAATTTCGCCATTCTGCTTCAAATTTATCCAGAATTTATCATAGCTTTATTCGATATAAAAGATGAAATAATAAGATAAATAATATTACATATGTGATCGATTGAACTAAAAATATGTTACGCTTTACTCTAGCTTTATAGATTAATCGATGCCACCGAAGCGAAAACAGGAGAAAGTGCCGAAAGCTGTGGTCTCTGCCATGACGGCTAAGCCTTTTCAGGTTAGAAACATTTTTCTATGTATTCTTATAGGTTTTACACTATTGCAATTTTACAAGTACTAATAGTTGTTACCTAAAATCAAATCTAATCTAAAGTCAAATCTAAAATATGTATCCAATGTTTCTCTTTTCTGCTACAGTTATCCACCTATAATTTGGATGGAGAATCCCTATAAAGATCGTAAATTTAAAACTGCATTGTCGAAAAGATAATACAACTGAACTTGTTATGTCATACCTGGCTCAACTTTTAAGAGAGAAAATTTCGCCGTAGCCTTTCATTGAACTCATTTTCTCTAAAAGTGAAATTATTTCGCCTAAGGAACTCGCCGAGTTGGAGTGTTTACCATTATGTGTTCAATATTTTCACATCTATTTTTACAGGAAAGGAATTCGGTTGAGCAAATGGCTGTGCGCTACCGAATGCTCAAGGAGTTCAGGGCTGGACATTCCGCGAAGAAGGCTACCGAGAATATTAGCGATATTTTTGGAGAGAACACTATCAATTATCAGACATGCGCACGCTGGTTCCAGGTATCACCTTCTGGTTTTTATGTTTATACAAGGAAATGAAAGTGGGAAAGCATTAAAGTCGATGATATAAAGCTTCATATAAGTTTATAATAGGTGTTGTTTAGAAATTTCGCGCGGGAAAGACGAACTTGGTTGACGGGAACAGCCGAGTAATCGCCCAGAGTCAAGCTGAGGCAAACCGACACTTTCGGGATTGGGTACGCGAAGCGAGAGCGCTCCACAATCAAGTGATGAAGGTCTACACTGCGAACAAGAAGTAGAAATGGAGAAGTTGAAGACTGGCATTATTTAAATTGGCTCTACTCTGCATAGTGTAAAAAATTTGTACTCATTTTCATTTATACATTTTTGAAGAATAAAAACGGTTCAAGATTCTTGATCGTAAACATTTAATTTTGAACTTTTGTAAAACGGTCGAGCATGTATTTATTAGTTCTGACATATGCGGTTAGGACATTCCTCCTGAAATAGTTCGATTGATATCTGTTGATACCGACTACATTAAATCAAGAAATTCCATTAATTCAAGGAATTCTTGATTGTATTCGTCACCGCACAATAGTACTAAAATTCATCAACGGAAACAGTATTTTAATTGTTACCTGTTGGAAAAAAGCATATCGCTAGTGAATGGTTTGTACTGAAATTAAGGACAGAGCATGGATTAAGAACATATAAGCGCCTTTACTCGTTTGCCAGGTATCATTACGGATATTTATAGATGCATTTCACTTTTCTTTTATTTCACAATTGTGTCTCCAGTGATAAGTATATCGCCGAAATTTATAATACACCAAATTAAAATACCTTTGACTAAGTTATCAGCGAAATAATTGTTTTTTTCGGAAAGTATTAACTAACTAAAATTTTAACATTTGTAAAGTACTTTTATTGCACGAAACCATATTAATGAAACACTGAAATATGCAGGAGAATGTTTCATTTTCGATGGAAATGGCTAAACGGAGACAATTCGGAACGAATTAACCAAACAATAAAGAGATGAAAACAAAAATTTTAAACATATTGGGTCATTCAAAACAAAACCCGCCATGGAAGTTACGAAATTAGATTTGAATATGCCTCTTTTCGCGCCTTTGGCATACAGTATACGAGGTATTTTGAGGCTTACAATATCAATATGATGAATGTCAATATGATGAAAGCCTTGGAGAGTAAATCGGGTACTATCGGCTTATCGGGGGGGGGGGAATTTTCATACATTTTTATATAGCAAAAAATCAATAGGGGGGACCCTATTGATTTTCAGAAAAATTTTCAGAAAAATAATTTTTCATACAATAGGGTCCCCCTTATGGTATTTTGCGGAAAAAAATATTTTTTAAAAAATTTTTGCCAAAAATCAATAGGGGGGACCCTATCGATTTAAATTTATTTTCTCAAATACATTTGTAAAAAAATCAATAGGGTACCCCCTATGAATTTTTTAAAAAAATTTCGAAAAAAATTTTTTTCTCAAAAAATCCATAGGGGGACCCTATTAAGTGAAAAAATATTTTTTTGATGACAATTTGTGAAAAAATCAATAGGGTCCCCCCCTATTGATTTTTTGTCAAACATTTTTTAAAAAATATTTTTTTCCGCAAAATACCATAGGGGGGACCCTATTGTATGAAAAATTATTTTTCTGAAAAATTTGTCAAAAAATCAATAGGGTCCGCCCTATTGATTTTTTGCTATATAAAAATGTATGAAAATTTTCCCCCCTCCCCGATATCCATTCCCCCCCCCCCCCGATAAGCCGATAGTACCGTAAATCGACCCCGCTGAGTCCGAATCCGGGATCAGATTTGGACTTTGATCTTTTTCCTTTAAAATTGGGATTTTCCATATTTTAAAGAAAAAGTTCAAAAATCAAAGATAAAGGTTCAAATCTGATCCCGGATTTGATTTACTCTCCAAGGCTTTCATCATATTGACTCAAGAGTCCTTGTAAAGCCTCAAAATACCTCATATGCTGTATGCCAAAGGCGCGAAAAGAGGCATATTCAAATCTAATTTCGTAACTTCCATGGCGGGTTTTGTTTTGAATGACCCAATATGCACAATGAAAAGCAAATTTACAGTTATTTCCTCGGTCCTCTATTTCTTCTTTTTCGCTGCGTAAGCCAGCATCACTTGATCGTGGAGTTCTTCCGCCTCGCGTTCATACTTCCGACAGAACCTTTCACAATCGGCTTGGGTCCGGCACCTTAAATACTCTTTTACCAAACGCGTATCTACTTCACGGAATTTCTGAAATAAAACGTACATAATTACTGTTTATCTAACGATTTTTTACGCAGAAAATTTCTGCAATATGCCTACATTCTGCCATAAATATAATCAGAAATTCCGCTTCGATATTTAGAATCTAATTCAGCAATGTGAATTCGAAATACTTTCAGCGTAATTTTATATAATAGTAAAATAAAAGTTCGGCCTAAAATATGATTTCAACGCGTAAATGGTAATCTAAAATCTAACTTCGAGCGCAGACTCTAGCCTTAATTTGATATGATTTAAAAATTTAATTCAAACCTAATTTTAGACCTTCAGTTCAATTTTCGGCCTTTTATGTGAGGAATATATCAGGTTTTAGCTGAGTTATGAGCTAAACGTTAAGTTGCTTTATAAGTACTTCAAATACTCCATATATAACATATTCTATTTGTTATTGTTGTTCAAAGCATTAGATTAAGTCATATACTTGAACAAAACAATCCAACGAATTATATCTGTTCATAATTAATGTTATGGTTACTTAAAAGATACGACAGAAAATGAATTATGTTACCTTGAATCAACGTGAGCACGATACTTGAGTGATGGTTTTCGCACCAAAAATGTCATTGATGTTCTTTGCGGCCATAGTCGGTCCATTTCCCTCCTCGAATTTGACGAGAATTCGGTAACGCACAGCCAACTGTTCGAGAAAATTTTTGTCCTGCAAAATGGGAATGCACTCAGTGTTATTCATAACTGGTTTTCTTCATAAACCTGGAGAGTATAAATTTAGTTAATTGGAAAATTTGCTCTTGTGATTTGTGACCAAAAATTAGCAGAACAAAATGTTTTGGTCAACAGAGCGTTATTACCTTAGAATTAAGGAAAACGAAGAAATAAAATGTGAACTAACCGAGACAGGCCTAGGCGTCATAGCAGATCACAGCGTCCGACAATGGCTCCACATCATCCGTTACTGCCTCCAGTTTTCGCTTCGATGGCATATCAACCTTGGAGTTTGAATCTAAAAATATAGAAAATAAAGATGTGAAGGATTTCTCTATTTAATAGAACTATAATATAAATTCAAGATAATTTTGTAACCTACAATAAAAATGTTGTCATTGGGATGAAAATGAAATGTATGGCCCACATCGTTCATAACATCGGAAAATTAACATTAGGGATTTATGACATAAATTGATTAGATTATGTCATAAACGAAGACATGAAATTGTTTAGCATAGAAGTCGCTGTCAATCACAGCAAAATTGCACTGACCAAGAATTTTCAGTAAAAGTGATTTCAAATTGCCGCCAAAGTGAGGCGCAAGTTGTTTGGTCATTCAAACGATTTACTTTTACATCCTTCCCTGTATGCGAGTCTGCTGTATGTGCGTCTCAAACGCGCTCATACATTTGAGCGCGCGTATACGCTTCCTCCATTTGAACAGTGAACGCTATGCCAAGCCGACGCGAGCGCAATTTAAAATCTCACTCTTTGGAAGAAGTTTCGGTGCTGTATATTGTCTGGCGAAATAATTTAGGTTTACTTATTTTCTCTGCATTTAGGTTGAAGATTCAAGACCGATATGCCACCGAAGCGAAAACGGGACATGACACCGGATGATCTGGAGTCGGAACCGGATGACCTGGAGACAGATCCAGACGCTGTGGAGCCATTACCGGACGCTGTGGAGACGGTACCAGACTCTGAGGAGAAATTGCCCGACGCTAAGGAGGGATTGTCGGAAGCTGTGATCTCGGCTATGACGGCTAAGCAGTTCCCGGTTAGTGAATGTTTTATTTCTTGCACGTATTTTCTTAATTCTAAAACAATGTTCTCTAGTTTTGTTAGAAATTATAAACCGCTAATAATGTTTAAGCTGTAATTTTGATGTTATACAGTATTGGCCAAAATAATTTTCCCATTGTTTGACTAGCTACACCTCGCTTAAAATGGTAGTTTTCTTCTAGTGTTAGATAGCAAGCTAATCTCACATTCAGCTATATCAGATGAATTGCTATTCAATCAAGCATTCTCATATTTACTTTTTGTGCTAAGATAAAATTTAGGGAATACCAATTCTTTACGGATAAATACTGTTTCCGTCTTATAATCGAAGAAAATTGTGACAATTTCAAGTTGGGGTATCTATTGAAATGAGGTAAAATCATTTTGGCACATCCCTACATTCAGAAAATCAGTTACAACATTCATGAATATCCCAATAAAATAATTATAGGGGTCATATCCACACAGAATCACTGCGGAGATTCTGTATGGAAACAGGAGCGGGTCTTGTGCCGAAAATCAGTTAAATTCTTTTGGTATCACAATCAAACCATTTGCAGGACAGAAATTTGCGCGAACAGCTAGCCATACGCTACCAAATGCTCTCCGATTACGAGGCTGGAAATGGGCCAACTATAGCTGCAAAAACCATCAATGACATGTTTGGCAAGAGAACCATCACTCAAGCATCGTGCTCACGCTGGTTCAAGGTAACATAATTAATTTTCTGCAGTATCTTGTAAGTAGTAGGACTGAAAGAATAGATATATATAAATACATAGGTAAAAGGTTAAGGGCTAGCCTTAGGATTAGCCTAAAGCACTCATACATGTTAAGGTTTAGGCTTAAACACAATCAGTTTTAGATGTTAAAGGTTATGGCTTAAAGATTAATTAAGTTTCAGAAGCCGTTGCTTTATGCATAGCCGAGTTTTAGCTCCAAATGCTAACTATTTTGTATAATCTCTCTTAATTTAATTAGTATTATACTTACTTGGCATTTACCAAATTGGATAATGTTATTAATGATAATTAATTATGTTAAATAATTATTTAGTTTAAGCTAAGTTTTAGCCACTTTGATGTTACTATGGGCTATAAATACTTAAAGTTGGAGACAACTAAGATATTTAGTTCAATCGGAAAAATCTTCGTAATTTGGATGTTTCACTGAATGAATATCCCAAATTTTCAGCAAAAAATCTTCAAACACTCATTATAATATTACTTTTCAGAGATTCCGTGAAGGTAATACGAACTTGGTTGGTGCAAGCACGCGTATATGGAGCCAAAACGAATCTGAGGCTAACGAAGTCTTTCGAAAGTTAGAATCCGAGGCGCAAGAACTCCACGGTCAAGTGCTGCAGGCCTATGCTGCGAAAAAGAAGGCCGGAAAAGCTGCAAAAAAGAAGACCGAAAACGCTGTGAAAAAGAAGAAGGCCGAGGAACAACTGTAATTTTGTTTTCGTTCTATAAATGTTCTCAACTATTATTCTCTTCTCGATTGGTGTTTTAAAAATCTATCTGTTTGATATCCTAACTAACTATTTTCATTGAATATTACACTTTTCTGAGTATTCCAACATTATTTATTCCAGTTAATATGATTTTATGAAATAAAAGTACTACACAAGTGTCAAGCAAACATATGCATGCCAAACATAAGACGCTCCCTTGATCCGTCGTATTTCGGTTTCTGCAGATAGATTGAGTGAGAATTGTTTTATAGTGTTTCTCATTTCTTCCATAATATTTTGTTGTGTTCAATTTCGAAATGGTTGTTTATTGATGGGCACATCATTTGCTCAGGCGTAAACAGGCGCAGCTTTCTAACTGACAGTAATGATTCATCCTTGCTCAGGGTAACGACAATTTTTAGTGCCGTTTGCCCGTGTTTATATGTGTTAACTTATGCTTCCTGTAATTCAAAATAGTGGAATAGGAATCTTAGAAAGTATGCTACTAAACCACTTTAAGATGCGATAAAGTTTACTTTGACTCTGAAGTATACTTGATCAGGCTTAAAAGTCTTGGTTTGTAATTGTTCCTGGTGATGATCTCCTAGTATGCGACAATTCGCTTCCCAAAAATTGAATTGGGCACAATGTTCAACTTTTTTTGTGTTCGCAATAAATTAGACGATTTTCGCTATTGCGCTTAAATTAAAGCTTGAATTTAAATTGGCCTAACGGTGAAGGACGAAGGCTTTATCAATGAGAGTTATATCTCAAAAACAAATATATGGCACAGGCTACACGGGACAAACTATTCTAATGCTGAAGTGTGACTTTAGCCTTTAAGACACTTAGCTACGCTTTGAGCCATTCTTGGAACTTTAGGATAGCTTTTTAGCAGGACTATGGCTAAAAAGTGCAGTACAACTCGAACTAATTTCCAAATATCTCTTACATGCAAAATTTATGTTTTAATCACTTGTTTCTTATTGACAAAGTATTTTGATTTAGGAAACCTTCAAAATGTCGAAGAAAACGCTTTCGATAACTGAGAATTCGCCGAGGAAAGAACCAGCTATTTTTATGTTGAAGTCTCCTGACGAGCAAGTTGCCATCGCTATGACGCCGAAGCCATGGACAGTGAGCTTTTATATTTTAATTCAGCAAATCTTTTTCCTTAAGCCATATAAAATTATTTTATTAAAAAGCGGAAATCTGTACACTTTTCGCTGTTTTCCATAATACCGGAAATCTCTACTTTTCTCTATAATCGCAATCTCGATTCCGTTCAAATGATCGCTTTCTCGATGGTTCCGTTATTTTAGAAGAGAGATGACGTCGAGAAGATCGCTATTCGTCGCCGAATGCTTGCGGAATTCGAAGCTGGTCACAATGCGAAGCAAGCGGCTGAGAATATTTGCGACATTTTCGGAGAAGGCACTCTCAAACATGTCACCTGTCAGCGTTGGTTCCAGGTACTTTAATTTTTTTCCGGTGGTGAGCTGAATACCTTTTTTGTTAATATTGGAGCTTGTAGAAGAGGATATAGGAGCTATATAGAAGGAATTTCCGTGCACGAAATTTTTGAGATTCTGTTCCGGGAAACTTCAATGTCCTGGAAATTTAAAATTTTCTTTCACGATCCCGATTTTCTTATTTTGCCGGCTTCAAAACTTGTGTAATTTTATTGTGTTCACATAAGAATCCTAAGTTGAACAGTAGTATATTCACGTTTACTTAAACGTGCTTCTAAACATGTCCCGAAACTTTATGATGTAACATTTTTTCAGAAATTTCGTAAGGGCGATACTGCTTTGGGCGATGGCTCGATGGGAGGACTCTTCTTTGAATGGGCAGACCCGACGCCGACTTTTGAAAATATGTTCCGTCAAGGGGAATTGCTCGAGAAGAATGTCATGAAGGAGTACAATGCCAAGAAAAACAAATAGAATGAGAAACCGCGGCAAGAATCACTTTAAGATATTAAAGAATCATCGTATTCAATGACTTTCAAATATTTTCTCTGTAAACAATACAATTTTATTGAAGTAAATCATTGATGTATTATACTGGAAGTACTTAACTAGATACCTAACTTATGCAGTTAGCATGGCCGGATGCAAAAAAGATATACTGACATAGATCTCTATCATTGGGAAATAGCGAATAGTAGAAAATAACCGATCATGCATCGGTTCATTTTAATCGATTATCCTAAACTGAAATGCTATTGCTCTGCTGGAGATAATCTTGACTCATATGCGCAGTTCGAAGCAAATGGATTTATTCCGGAATGTTGTTTGAAATGTAAACTTCTTTAGGGAATTGAAAATGTGTTCATTTCGCTGTAAAAATTACCTTTTGAATCAGCTGTAGTTTAAAAATGAGCCCGGTTGTCCAAAATCTCAATGTTTGCTTAGTCTATTTAAGGAGGTTTCAAAAATGTTGGGCTGAACCGGGGATCAAACCCGGGACCTCTCGCACCCTAAGCGAGAATCATATCACTAGACCATTCAGCCACATGGGATAAAGTACCGGAAAGTGGAGATATGATTCTGTGCTGGATCATAGTGTGCTGTTGAGATAAAATTCGCATTGTTTAACTCAGAGATCTTAACATTGCAACAATACGCATCATCATATTTATTACAAAAAAATAGCCAAACTGTTATTCAATACTTGTGTAGGGAGCTTGTAAAAGAATTGCTGGCAGCAGACGTCTTGTTAGACACCTTCCACCTGTGGAAATCAGTTCCGAGCATCGCTTTGACATCTTTCCTTATGGTATTGTTCATCGTCAAATACACCACTCCCGGCAAGCCATGGGCGGATATCCACACCAGTTGTGCTATACTTGCCAGCCATGGCGTCGCGCAGGTGGGCACGAATATCATTAAGGTATAGAGTGCGGCGGTGGCCAAATGGTTTATGCTGATCAAAAGCACTTGAAGAAAGAGACTTCTTCTCTCCACCTTTTTGCTCCCGTTAGTCTTCCAGTCATTGATCTTTGAACTCTTCTCTGTTTCGCACATAACCCTCAGGCAAAATATGGAATAAAGTCCAAGCAGGCAGACGATTGTCACCAGATCGTGTTGGGCAAGCTCCTGCGAATCGAACACATTCTCATTGTCTGCCAGATAGCCAACGTGGGGATTCAAATGCCAGCATCCGATCACTCCGCTAAAACTAAATTATTTGACAAAGCTAGAGAAAACTTCAGAGAAAACGAGCAAATTTAACGGAAAACCAAAGCTATTAATAATGTTCGTTTAAATGTGACATCGCCGTTATGCGTCGAATGCGAATAAATAAAATTGTCTAAATGATTAACATACCTAAAAATAACAGTTTTTGCAAAAATTAGTCGTTCGATTCCATATATGGTCGGTAATATCATCCAAATCCATGTCCGTCTGCCCCCAAACAGCTTGTCGGACCAATTGAATGAGATCACATCCAGACATCTGTTAAATGCGAGGAGTACGGCCGCGACAGTTTCGCAGTACCAAAAAATTGGCGCCGGTAGCGCCATCGCATATAATAGCGTAGGATTGGAGCAGAAGACGAGACCCAGGAACATAAGCACTCCAGAGCCCAAAGCAATCACCGGCAAGGCTGTGATGTCGAGGATTGTCATGTAGAACATGATCTTGTAGCAGGACGACTCTCTCATTCTTTTCCAAATGGACGGCAGGCAGAGTAAAAGCGAAGTTTCGTAAATAAGGAACAAAATAATGTAAACTGTTCCGAGCAATGGATGCTGACGCTGTTGTAAGGGAATAGCGTCGACATCGTACACGGTACAGTTATTGTAGTAGCGGTGATATGCCTCAGGATGAAAAAGAATGCCCAATGCGCCATAGTTTGACATCGACTTCACTGAAATAGGTAAATTTTTGGTAAATTTATGAAAAAGGTAAACTCAGTTATGCACCTCTCAATTCTATTCGCTCCTCTTCTGTCCCATGGCTTTGGCATAGCCCTTATAAGGGCATATTCTAGGCTATGGCCCTAGCTGTAGGTTTAAGTAGCAAGGTAAGACATTAGAGCGCTTAAAGTTAAATCTAAGCTTGTTTGGGATAATGAAGGTACTTTTATCTCTATAGCACGAACTGGCAAAACGCCAATTCGTGAGAAGCGAGATCAAACAACTCTCACTATCCCCAACAACTCTAGCCTATGGGGCGATTAGGCTTTAGGTTAGCTTAAGTGCCTTTAATGCTTATAGTAATCTCAAACAAATCTGAAATTGGCACGCTGCCAATGCAAGCTTAACAATAGTAGAAAATTTGCACTTTTAAATTTTCATGAGTGGCTTGGCTTATTAGTTCAATTTCCTTCCTTATTAGGTTAATTCCTTGCTTAACTTCAACCTTGGTTAACCTTGAAAGCAAATATAAGTTTCGATGCAATCAAATTACACTAATAGTGACTAATTTATGAAATGGAAAATTACATTAAAGGTCACCTGACATAGGTCCGCGCTTTGAAACCGCTTTAAAGGTGAGCTTTTTGTCGAAAACAATACGGAGAAAACGCCCGTAATTATACGGCATGCAAAACGTACAATGGTCTGGTTTATCCTTGGGGAATGGTTACTTTGTCACATTTCGTTTAACGAAATGTGAACGAAAAGTGATAATTAAGCCGGCACGAAAGTGTAAACGTTGGCTGCATATGACGCATATTGTTGCGAACGGTTATAATTGGTTCATCTTTTGGTTCTTAGTATTATTACTCACATTTTGGTAATCGATACGTTCAACATACATATTAATAACCCAGGAGAGATGCATGGGACCTTACAAGAAAGTCGCTTTCGGTGTGGTTTTCTGAAATATCGAATTGGGCTTTCGCTATGCGCTTAAAATTTCACATAGCTAGAGGGATGTAATACGGCTTTTATACCATAACGTTACGCGAGCGCTCAAAATCAAATCCAAGCAGATTAGCTTGTTTTTATTTTTTGATTCATGGAAAGCTCTTGTTCATAGTGACATTCATTAGCTAAAAACTTGGTGCAGCACCCCAATTGTTCGCTCAGCAGTTTTTACCCTAGCAGGAGAAAATATTGGGAAACTTTTTCCGCTATAGGGAATGCATTTCCACTTTTGAGCATCACCTCAAAAAATTGAGTGCCTTACAGTCTTGAGTGCTCAAATACTCTTCAGCGCCCTATAGTCATTGATAACAGCAAATTTGATCGCTTCATGTTTGCACATTTGTTAATAAATCTATCCTAAATTAACATTTTTATTTGGTTAAATTAAGAATTAAATTCCATTGCAACAATAACAACTGAGAAAACAATTTCTGGAAAAAAGACTTCTTTCCGGAAAGTGTAACACATTTTTTCCTAATATATTGTTTTTTAGTAAACATTGAAAGAGTGCATACGTTTATCAAATCAAAGATAGAACATTCTGAATTACTAAAATATTATTCTTAAAAATAGGTCTTTTTTCTCAGAAACTGTTATCAATAACAAATTCAATGTATTGAATATAGGTCTGAAAGTTATAAAATGTAACAAGTATTATTGTATATTTTTAGTTGCGATAATTGAGAGAGCACAATACACATCGGCGCCAAATGTACGGGAGCTGTCTCAAAATGCGTCACAGCCATGTTTTTGTCGTTAAAATGTCGAGATTTTTGGTACATACCATAATTCGGGTACGGGGAATCCGAATTTGACCTCAGATCATGGGTAGTCCCGCCACGAAAGTTGGGAAAATCGCGTTTTTGTGGAAAAATGGCCCAAAAATGACCATTTTTGACGCGTTACGTTAAAAATAATTGCAGATTCGGACTCAGCGTATCAAAAAAACCCTAAAAACACATTTTGCTGACATTCCAAAAAAATTTCATTTTTTGGCCATTTTTGACCATAGGGGGTACCACATGGATTTTGAAAAAAATCGATTTTTTGTAAATGTGGAAAATTTTTCTGCAATGAGTGTTTTCAGGGGTAATTCGATGCGCTGATTCCGAATCTGCGGTTATTTTTATCATATCGCGTCAAAAATGGCCATTTTCGGACGATCTGTTGAGCGTTTTTGGTCTCAAGTTCGAACCCCAGGTCCGTCAATCAATTTTTTGTCGCGAAAATACCGAATTTTCTTAAAAATAACCACAAATTCTTGTTTACGGGACCACAATTGATTAAAAATTTGGAATTGTAAAATGAAATACCATCAATACGAATTTTCTGACACCGTTTTGTGATAATTTTCGCCCAAAAACGTCAAAATACGCAATTTTCCCAACTTTCGTGGCGGGACTACCCACGATCTGAGGTCAAATTCGGATTCTCCGTACCCGAAATAGGGTAACTACCAAAAATCCCAGTCCATTTCGGACATACTGCTTCGCATTTTCTCCAAAATACACAAAAATGGCCATTTTTGGGCAAAAAAGCTAAAAAATGTCGTATTGGGCTCAAATTTCCTCTTGTCCAAGATTTTTTATGAAAAAGTAAAATTTGAAGTGTTGCTCGACCATTCTGTACAAATGAAATATTCATCTCTATTGTTATTATTTCTAAACCGGGTCTCAAAGTTGACTCATTTTACACTGAAAAACGCAAAGTATACCAACTTTGAAGCCCAAAATATCAATAATAACAATACGGACGAATATTTCACCCACCAGGTATGATAGAGCAACACCTGAACTTGCGTCCTGGCAAAAAAATCTTTCATAAGAGGAGATTTGATTTTTGGCTGAAAACGGCTGTGACGCTTTTTGAGACACTTGGCGCCGATGTGAATAGTAAATGAAAAATGCGTATAAAGTAACGTGCTAAATAGAATTCGTATATGATTTATGACAACCGAAGAAAACGGAGAATGGCACAAATGAAAAAGAATCGATTAGTATAATAAATACTTTGTAATATAATAATAGGTCATGTCAAAGGTTTTGTAACATTTTAACAACAAAACACAAGAAATAAAAAGACTAGATATGTCATATATCGGAATCCATCTAGATTCAAGATTCTCAAGATTCAATGTTTTTTCTCTTTACTCTTTAATTTTCGTGAAAATTCAAGAGTAAAGAGAAAAAAATTGAATCTTGAGAATCTTGAATCTAGATGCGGCATGCAATATACCGATCGATAGCCAAGAGCCTAAGTTTTAATTTAAGCCATTACACATAATGTTCCAGAAAAAAGTTATAACCAAAAATTGCAAGCTTGGGGGTTTTTACCGGGGGTTTTACCGTGCGCCTTCATATATATTATTTTAGTTAACATAGACTTATTAGACAACAGGTTATTTCAAATAACAGTAAACTCTTAACTTGTAACAGCACATGTCTAAATTCATTTCTTGATCTTAGCTGACGCCATTTACCACGGCATGCTCATTTTGTATGCCGGCATGCCTCGCGAGCGATGAAAACTGCGATTCTTGATTAGCCAACAAAGTCCTTGGCGAATCGAATTCCGCCACTCTCCCCGCATCCATCACTAAAATTTTGTCGTAGTCCAGCACTGTATTGAGCCTGTGCGCGATTGTCAAAATTGTGCAGTTATTGAAGTTTTCCCTTATCGAAAGTTGGATGAGGCGATCTGTCTCTGGATCGATGGATGCTGTTGCCTAAAACCGATTTGAAACATTTGTCCAATAATCCGCAAAAAAGGCTTGCCTCGTCCAGAACCAATATTTTTGTTGAGCGAATCCGTAAAAGTGCTCTGGCTAAGCAGACAAGTTGACGTTGACCGACACTAAATTTTAGAAAAATGTGGAAATATCAGACTGAAATATGAATCTAGGAAATGTTTTCTTGTAGGATAGATGATAATATTCTTAACGTCTCTTAAAGCATAAATTCCCGTAAAACATGCCTTAAATTATTTCCACTTTCGGAGATTTCATAGCTCAGATGGTTCTCGAAGCCCATCACGAAATCCTTCAGGTATGCCCTCTCGATCGCTGACCAGACAAGATCATCAGAAAATTCATTGAACGGATCGAGATTTGAACGTAAAGTGCCGCAAAATAGTACCGGATCCTAAAGCATATCCATATCATTAATGCATACAGTCGGCGCTCGATATAACGTCACGCTGGGGACCGGCCCAAAGTGACGTTATATCGAGGGTGACGTCATATCGAGGGTCAATTTTTCCAAAGGAAAAAATGGCCCAAAAATGCCATTTTTTGTGTTTTTATGCTGTTTTTGGCCCTCTTGTACATTTATGCATTAAAAATACACTATTTTACCTTAAATTTACCTAATTTTTAGCTAGATTATCACAGCTAGCGATTAAAATCGGGCTGCCAAGGGCCTTGCAAAGGAGCGCGAATTTGAATTCGGATTTTTGAAAAGTGCTACCGTATTCCCTATAATTACTCCCCCCTCTGTATGGCTTGTAATTCTTCTCTATTCTTAATCATTGGAAAAAGAAGCGCTGTGCGCTATTTCGCTTTTCCTTTGTTTCCCAAAAAATATTTCTCAACAGACGAAGTCAGCGCTCTGCACACAAAGGAGGCAGAGCCGATGGAAAACAGGCTGGCTGGCTTGTGTAAACCTCGTTCTCATTTGTTCGCTAAATTTCTTCAGTCACTGCTTTTTGGACGAATCATTGATTGCTATGCTTATGCGTTGTTTACTACCAATTTGCTTTTCTGACGAAATAGCGTGAGGGGGGAGTAATTACAGGGAATACGGTATTTTTCGTATTTCCGACCAAAATAAGCTCGATTTTCGTGTTCTATGCGATAAGCTGAGCATATGGACAATTTTTGTAATAAATAAAATTTTATTCAAAAATTTGCTTTGGTCCCCCAAAGGGAATTTGGGAACACCTATGAAATTAGGAGAAAATATAAACAACGAGAGAAAATTTGGTTGAAAAGGTAAAAAATGAGCGAAATTGAAAGAAATGGGCAAAAATTAGTGCCGAAATTTTTAAAAATTTGAAGAAAAACTGAAAGAAAATTTTGAAAATTTGGGAAAAATGCTCAAAATTTTCTCCGGCGCCGCCAATGGCGGCGGCCGGAAAAAAATTTCATGTGGTACCCCCTATGCTTTTTCCTCCCGACCCTCCCGAAAGTGACGTTATATCGAGGGTCGGTGACGTTATATCGAGGGTCATTTTGTACGTAAATCCTTATATTTTGACCGGGACAGGCCAAAACTGACGTAATATCGAGGGTGACGTTATATCGAGTGACGTTATATCGAGCGCCGACTGTATTCGCTTTCACAATAATACCGTCATGCTTGTAAAAAACTGGATGAAGGAATTAAGTTTGAATTTAATTTTTTTTCCACCAAACATTTTATTGCGATAAAAAGGTCACTGGAAAATTTTAATTTGGGGGACTAGCCGAGCAGAGCTCGGCTAGCTGTCGGGAGTCTATATTCGTGGTTTAGATTGAATTCGTTGGTCAATAAATTTTAATTGGGTCAATATGAATAACAGTTTTGGTATTCGCTACGCGAAAAGAACTCGGCCTGCGGCCGTCTAGAAAACGGCATAGATTTTAAAGGGTATAATACAGATATACCTGTGCTCTAAGTTCCTCACATTCCAAGGGGGAGGGTCTTTGTGCCATTCGTCCTGGCTCATTGAGAGCTAACGTTTGACACCTCACTCGCCTCTGTAGGTGGTCAGGAACGCCAGATCTCGACAAATGCCCTCAGGGGCCATAACTCCGTCGTGGGTGGTCCGATCTTTTATTTTTCAATTTTCCCTGCTTTGTCTCATCGAGAGGAATCGTTTGACGTATCACACGCCTCTGGATGTGGTCTGGAAGGTCCCGAACTTTTTCCTCAGACAGACAGACAGACAGACGGACGGACATGAAATGGGGCGTGGCCTGACCTTTTAGGGGGTAAAAACAGGGGGTCCAACATGCGAATTTCAAAAATTTTTTCTCCGGGGGTCTTATCTGACCGAATGGAAGCCCCGGAGCCAAAAATCCATGGGACAGGTGAAAAGTCCGTGGGTCGAGGTTTGTAACTTTCTTGTTTGGGGGATTACTTCGTAGAGAAACACTCTAGAGATTGGTAAACAAATTTTAGAGATTTGAGGGGTTTAGAGAAAACTGGCCACTGGAAATTGTTTAGCAAGGAGGAGGATTTAATTTGAGGATTACTCTGCCGAGTAATCCTCAAATTAAAAATTTCCAATGACCCTTTTTACCGCAATTAAATGTTTGGTGGGAAAAGTTAACTTCAAACTTAATTCCTTCATCCAGTTTCTATAAGCATGGCGCTATATATAAACCCGGGACATTTTGAAATGGTTAGTCAATGACCTAATCGTGATAAATATTGTTGTTAGTTACCTACCTGCGGAATTATTGTGAGTGCCTGTCGCAGATCGTGAAGTCCAATTGAAGTGGTATCCACGCTATCAATCAGAATTGTCCCAGAACAAGGCTCCACAATCCGGAAAAGTGCCAAAGTGAGCGAGGTCTTTCCTATAACCGTAAAAATTGGTCAAAGTTATTATACAAAATCAAAAAATACCTGCTCCTGTCCTGCCGACAATTCCGACCTTCTCACCACTGTTCACCTCAAAACTCAGCTCTCTCAAAACTAACTCTGAGGTGGGCCTGTATCTCAAGCAGAACTTGTCGAAGACAATCCGTCCTGCAGAAGGCCAGTTGTGGGGAAGGATGTCCCTTGTGGGAAGCTTCCATTCGGCTTCGTGTTCATTCGCTAAAAGTTTGAAGCATATTAAAATCTGATAACATTTAAGATTGTTCCTAATTTGAAGACGAGAATTTCAGGCTTACCGATGTATTCGTTTATACGCTCCACGCCCACAATTGAAACTTCGCACTCGCGCCACATACGCGCAATTTCGCCCAAAAATCCGGTGAACTGAAATGTAACATATCAGATGCGAAATGCGTTAAATGTTATATTTGTAGCGATTAATTGTTGCGAATATAAAACCGACCGAAATCCCGCTGTTGATAACCATCGCTACTGCTCCCAAAGATATCATGCGGTGATCTCCCAAAATTATCGCAGCTAGCATGAATAAGAAGGAGGCCACGTCAGTCAACAAATCCATTCGTATTTGGATCCATCTAAACATTATAAGCATAATTAAATGTTTCTCGTTTCGACTTTAGCTTTCAAGAATCACAACCAGAATATGATAAAATGATTTTGAATCCCAGCAAAAATATCGGTTTCTGGGATCAAGCGTTCTGGGAAAATCTTTATTTCGAGTGTTGGGCACAAAACAATTTAAATATCATTCGCGATCTCAGTAATAACAGCGCAAAATTATGGATAGGATACAAAGCAAAACGAACCTGTTCACAATGACTTCTATGAATACACTCTCGCTTGCAAAGTCGGCAATCTTACAAACTCTTTCTCGGAACACTTCCATAACATTGTAGACTCGGATTGAGTCCGCGCCAATGTATGCATCTTGAACGAATGAGCAAACAGTTGACCAGGATTTGGATGTGAGTCTTCGGAATTGCACAGAGGCGCGATTATAGAAATGCTGGAAAGGTAAAAATTATAAGTTCAAAGAGCAAACGTTCAGAGTGTTGCTTACCACCAGAAAGAAGAAAATCAGGAACATTGGCACCATCACCACTATCAGTCCCGGGATCACAAACAAAATGGCAATTAAAGAGTTCAAAGCAGATGCTAGCAAAATGAAAGTGAATCCTATGCATCCTGGAATGTTCTCGTCTACTCTGTCAATGTCGTTGCTCAGTCTGTTGATGATTCTACCCAAAGGAGTACGGTCGAAAAACGCCATCGGCGAACGAAATAATGAAAAAACCAATCGATCGTGGAATTTTCGGCTAGCATTGAAAGCGCCGATGGCCAAAAATATGGACGACACCGCTACGCATATGGCTGAAAAATTTTGGACTGAATCAACTATAATTTGAATTCCTCAATTAATGGAAAAAAATGAAACGTGTAAAATTAGTATTGTAACTTTTAGAAATCATTTCGATTACAAATACCGATGTTTCGTTTTGGCTCATGCTTCTAACATGACATTGCATAATGAATCATTTCAAATACAAAAATGCAGAAACATCAAAGTTCATAAATATGCAAAAACTCAACTTACAATCAAGCAGTCCAAAACCACCATAAACTGCCAAATTCCACGTGGTATGAGATGTGTCGGTACTGTTATCTGGGAGCTGTTGGGCCTCAGAAGACCATTTGGCAAGCCACACCTGAAAATGAAACGTTAATTAGAGGCACATCATTAATTTAAAAAGTACGTTAGCGAGCGCTTCAAATAAACTGCTCCCGGCCATAGTGACAGCGAAACCAATCGCCATAAATACACCGAAGGCTTTTGTATAATCCACGTAAACTTTGCGTGACACCTGAAATTGTGGAATGATTTTTGACACAACACTTGTCTTCCTAAGTCATAACAAGTCCGTACTTTTATTATTGAAAAATTTCGTTCTACATATGGTCAGGCAGTTATGTAAACCGGAGCTATTGAGCCGAACTCGGTCTGAGACCATGTTATGACAGACCCGAAACTTTAAAAATTTGGATAGAGGTAAAATTAGGTCTGAACTCGATTTCGAAAATTACTCCGCCATTCACAAAATTGACTGCATTGTATTATTCTAATTAGAATTATAGTCTTACGATTCCAGTTGCCAATTCTTCTTCATCGACAAGACGACCGGCATTGGCCAGTGATTGTTGTTGCGCTGTTTGCGCAGCATTTGATTGCTCAGAATGAGCTTGATGAGCAGAATCATGAGAACTGTGGCTTATTTGTCGATTGGATGAACGAGACGACATCTGAATGATTTCAATTTGGCTAACAGAATTTTAAGCGAAAAAAAAATAAAATAAAAAGTCGTTTAGGAAATTAAGTATCAAAGAACAAATTTTGGAATTATCGTAGAAGCATGATAGAATCATTTTTGGTTACCTGTCGTCTGGTCAGAGACGTGCTTAAAATGCCGGACAATTGTTTTGGAGGAGAATGTGACTCGATCGAAGACGACATCATTCTCTCCATTTTCGGCAAGTCTTCACTGTTTCTCTGCGAAAATGAGAGTTCCTTGAGGACTTCGCTGAGTTCGATGTCTTCGCCAATGTCTAAACACCAAAAATAGTCAATATAAAAATGAATCATATGTTTTATAATGATGCTTTGTGTTTTTTGATAGCTATTTTTCGGCGGAAGTAATATTCCCTTCTTAGCTTTTGCAATGGAAGATTCCATCATAAGAAAAATTCAAATCTTATTTTGAATCCAATTTAAAATTTACCTCCATCCAGAAGCTGAGATTTTTGCCGCTCCACCTGTTTTTCCAAATATTCTCGCATTAAATCAGCAAAAGGTCCTTCTTTCTTCTTCAAGAGTTGTTCCAAAGTACCGATTTCGTGAATTCTGCCCTCTAAAAAATAAAATGCAAAAATCTCATCAAACACTCTGACGTGATTATTTGCAGTTACCGTGCATTACGACAATTCTGTCGCAATCTTTGAGGAATGCTAAGGAGTTTAAAGCGAATATTCGCGTGGTTCGGCCCAGCAAACCGTTAGCTCCAATCACGTGGTTGAAAATGTGAGTGCCGACGTGACTGTCGACTGCGGATAACACGTCGTCCAAAACATAAAGATCAGACTGCTGGTAGACTAAAATTTATTATTTTTGATATCACGATAAATAAAAAATTCTACCTGCTCTTGCTAAAGAAACCCTAGCCTTTTGACCGCCAGATAAATTTATGCCCTAAAATAGTCATAACAGAAATGAAAATGGAAGCAAAGAAGATACCTTTTCTCCTATTTCTGTCAAATCGCCCGCGGCAAATAATTTTAAATCGTCCACCAAAGCGCACGCTTCTATGGTTTTCTGGTAGTAATCTTCGTGGTGTATTTTCTCGAAAGTGACATTTCCTCGAAGGGTTTTGTTCTGGATCCACGGCTGTTGAGGCACGTAGCCAATGGACTTTGCGTAAACATCGCACTTGGAGTTTTGAGCCATAACTGGCTCCATTTCACCTGAAGCACATAACATTTGTGAAAAAAGTTAATAAAATCCTCGATAAAAACTTAAGAATGCCAGATGTTAATGTATAAAATATGAATGTGTTAGAATTAGCGCCGCTAGTCAAAAATAAAGATATACAAAGTATGTTGTAAAATTATTGTTAACACAAACAATTAAAAAATTGTAGTTTTTATTTTATGCCCTATTTTAAAGTATTGTCCTTTCAATTTTCTTCAAAAATTAGAACCAACCTAATATAGCGGCGAGAAGTGATGACTTTCCGCTTCCAACTCTGCCTACGACGCCAACAAGTTCGCCTTGTCTCACATTTAAGGTGATATCAGCTAAATGGCAGGTGACTGCTTCGCCTTTGGAGTCGTCCCATGTAAAAGAGCAATTTTTCAACTCCACTAAAATTAAAACATGAAACAACGTTAGGTAAGGCTAAAAGGTAATGAATAAATGGAATATTGGGTTTACGCAAAGCTACACTTTAATTGTAACACTAGGCCTACTCACGTGGGAATTTGCCGTGGATTTCAGAGTGGATTGGCCATAACTTTTTTCTTTTCATACCAAGAGTAGTAATTTTATTTTCAAAGATGTAGGCGAAAGTGTCTAGTGTATAAATATCGAAGAAAAATGTTCACCCCTCCATTTTTTATTTTAACCCCCTAAAATGCAACCTCTTCCGGAAAATCCTGTTTATCGTGTGTTTTACAAAGGGGAATTGCATTTAAATGAGGGGTAAAATATTTTTCACGAAATTTAGAAACTAGAGACTTGCCCTTATTTTTTAAAATAACATCATCTACTCTAGTATGTAAATAAAAAGTTACGCCCCATCTCCAGTGCGACCCCCGGTAAATTCCCACGTGCGTAGGCCTAGCATAACACCACACTTAAACTGCTAATCTTTTTTACTATAATTTTACCTGCGAAAGGTTTCGTAGCATCGTCACGACAGATGTGACTTGGCTTTTGTTCGTCCTCCTAAAATTTAACACTGAGCTTTCATTACTATCAACGCAGGCAAAAATTACGTTCAAGAACTTCAGTATCCTCTTTCCACTAACGAATGCCTTAATGGCATAGGTAAGAATTTGCGGCATTTGATAGATGGCGAATCGAAGCATTGTGAAAAACATCATCGAGACGAATGCCACTTCTGGTCGCAACTTGTGTCCTTGAATGACGGTGTATCCGAGAAAGGACACAAACGAAGCCTTAAATGCCATGGAAAATTGTGAGATTTTAGAACTTTAATTAATAGAACCCAAAAATGAATGTGAGGTCAAGTAATGACCCATATCCTGAAACATCCATAGATTGTACTCGGAAATTTTTTCTTAATAACGAACTTCTTAAATCCCAGTAACTCTGTCGTAAAATTTTTAATTGCAACAATGTCGGGGATCAGATCTCATTTGACGGTTTGTGACTTTATAAAATGATGCGAGCCAATATATGACCTGCCAAAAATTTCAACTGTGATATAAACACAAAAATTCCACAAAAACTCACAATAACCGGTCCAAGTTGGAATGATGTGCTGATAAATCCATCGAGAATAAATATGATTCGGAGCGCTTTCAATTCTTTCTCTCTCAGGTCATCCACCATCTTTTGCATCGATATTTCCCAAGCGTACAGTTTGAGGACTTTTATGCCGCTGAGAATATCGTTTACCAATTTTAGTCGAGCATCTTTGTACTTCATTTGGAGTTCCTGAACAAAAATATAAAAAATAAAAAATTGTTTATATAATAATTACCTCGTATTCGGCAGTTCGCTTGGAAAGATAGAAGTTGATAGGAAGTATGATCAGAAGAACTATGATCCCGTAGATTGTGTTAATTCCGAGCACAAAAAACAAGCCAACCAACGCAGCGGCGATCTGAATGTGAAATTTAAACCTGCAGACATTCTATGATAAGATGAAATTTTAAATTGTTAAGTATTTGCATATGTAGATTGCAATATTTACATTTGTTTTGTACAGAAATAAGCGTAAAAGCAGCATTTTTGATACCCAAGACATTTGGTAGCATTACCGAAATATACTTTTCAAATAAAAAACACACAGATAAACTGTTGACAAATATCGTTTGGGCACTTATGTAGTTTGGCCCCCACCTCCGATTTTTCATAAAAATTTTATAAGATTTTTAAGATTTTATATCAAATAGTTATATTATGCCTCCCAATATTCCCTGAAATGAAAATTTTCAAAAATCATTTGGCGGGAATTCAAATTTTTGTTTATCTAAAATGCCCGATTATTCAATAACAATCGCTGTTTTTGACCAAAAATGGCTGTTTTATGGCCATTTATTCTAGAGAAAGTGCCAAAATAAAGCTGAAAATCAGATTCCTCATGAAAATCTGGCCATAGTAGGCATTTTCGACAAATGTTTTGGAAAAATAAATTTTTTCGTGGAAATTCTGGGACAAAATTGACCTACGACAATGCTGAAATTTACACGAAAAAATATTTTTCCAACATTTTTGTGGAAAATGCCTAATATAGGCAGAATTTTGCGGGGAATTTGGGCAGCTTTATTTTGTGACATTTTCTACAAAAAATGGCCCAAAATTAGCCACTTTGGGTCAAAAACAGTGATTTTCATGGAAAAATTGGGCATTTTAAATCAGTACAAATTTAAATTCCCGCCAAATAATTTGTGAAAATTTTCATTTCAAAGAACATTGGGAGGCATAATATAACAAGAAATAAAGTATTTGTGAGTTTTTATAAAGCTTTTATGAAAAATCGGAGGTGGGGGCAAACTACATAAGTGCCATCGTTTGGCTGCTAAAACACTATTCAGATATCAACGAGGAGGATCAAATGGGAGCTTTTTAAATCATTCCATTTGTTTTTCAAATTGTCAGCTTGCAAAAAGAAACGAATTCTCAAGAATATGCCAATTGAACCAGGTCGATGATATATGAATACAATTTTATCACCAAACGGTACATGTGCAAACCCTGTATACACTTTCTCAAAATTTATAATTTCATAAAAAACGTCTCAAAAACCTTTTATTCCTCTAGATCAGAAAACAACGTATAAAGTGTTATTAATCTCTTTTAAAGATAGTAGTATGAATTATAGTGGGAATAAAAGACGTTCTTGAGGTGTTTTTATGAAATTATAAATTTTTGAGAAAGTGTATACAGGGTTTGCACATGTACCGTTTGGTGATAAAATTGTGTTCATATATCATCGACCTGGTTCAATTGGGTGTTTTTTGAAATTACAAAATGTTGAAAAATTTGACATAGCGTTTGCACAAGTACCAGTCTAGCGATACCAAATGCAGCCCAAATATTTTCGTCAACCGATCTATGATTCATAATTTTGAAATCGAACCATTAATGGGCAATAGATGAAATCACGGAGCTGAAACCAAAATATCCTCACGCGCTGGACGTCGGTAGTGACGATGTTCAGAACTTCACCTGCAGAATAACGGGATTTTGCTGCGGCAGACAACCTAAGCATCTAGAAAAGTTTCTTTATTAGCGATATTAAAGATAAAATAAAACAGTTGCCTTGTTGAAAATAGCGGTGATAAGTGTCAGGCGTATGTTGCAATATGAAATGAAGGACATTACCTAAACGAAAGTGTTTTCTGTGACAAAACTAATTATTTGCAGCAGATATTCGACCAGTGCAATGGCACAGGAATTCGAGTCACGGCTTAGGTGTTATGCAAATTTGAAGGTTATTTTGGTACAAGTTTAGTTCCCCCCCCCCATCCGATGGGGGGAACTAAACAATCTATAAGGCATTTTTGTTTAGTTCCCCCCCCCATCCTACACATTCAATTGAAAATTTCACTGTCTACATCAAAACAATGACGTTCTTTATTCAAAACTTTTAAATGAAGAAAGTCATTGTTTGATGTAGACAGTGAAATTTAAAACTCCGCAGACTTGAAAACTGACTTTGTGCAAAATCAATAGGGGGGACCCTATGGATTTTTTCGGAAAAATTTTCCAAAAAAAATTTTTTTGCTAAAAATCAATAGGGGGACCCTATGGATTGAAAAATAATTTTCTGAAAATTTTGTCAAAAAATCAATAGGGGGGACCCTATGGATTGAAAAATAATTTTATGAAAATTTTCTCAAAAAAATCAATAGGGATTTTTTGGCGAAAAATGTAGGATGGGGGGGAACTAAACAAAAATGCCTTATAAATTGTTTAGTTCCCCCCCCCCCCATCGGATGGGGGGGGGGACTAAACTTGTACCGTTATTTTTGTCATAAACAAGTATGACTCAATATCAAAGCTAAGTACAGTAAAGTACGGTCAAGCGAAGTTCAAATTACAATCTCTATTACACCTTTATATCGAAGCTCTGATCGCAGGTAGTCTAAGCTTATGTCACAGCTTCAAAATAAACTAAGTAACAGGGAAAACCCGTGACCAAATTAATCCCACAAATTTTAATTTTTATAACCCTAAGAGATATTGGTTTGGCCGGAAATTCCTGTCGGTGTTTTTTATGTCGGCCATTCTTATCAGTGATCAATAATTTCTTGGGAAGTGTTTATACTATTTAATGCACAAGAGAGTCCTTTATTGGAAAATGTGGAAAGCAAGCCTTTTATTATTTTCTTTCCTTAAAATTATTAATTCTCAAAACAATCTCCCTCATAACCACCTCCGGCATGTAATTTTTTATGAATATTCCAAAGGCACCAGTGCGGCCCAAACAGCTAAAAATATTAACGCAGTGTACGGCGAAGACTCTATTTCCACACGAACCTGCGAGAGATGGTTTCCTCGTTTTAACCAAGAAGTATTGACCTAGAAGATGAACCACACTCTGGAAGACCCTCCGAGCTAAATGAACCAGCACGTTTGGCATTATTAGCAGAAGACAACCGGCAATCAACACGCGATTTTGCAGAGCAGCTTGGGACCAGTCATTCTACAGTAGAGGACCATTTGTAGGCTCTTGGCTATAAGAAAAAGTATGGTGCTTGGATACCGCACCACCTGAACGATGCCGACAAATGGCAGCGAATGTCCATTTCCGCCAATTTATTGTCCCGTTACCATCGTAAGTCCTTTTTACCCCGCCTAGTAACAGGGGAGGAGAAGTGGATATTTCACGCCAACTTTCGCCGCAAAATGCAATGGGTGGGCCCAGGAGAAAAGGCAAAACCTACCGCGGATCACCACGCGTGGGGATCACCACGCGAACGGATCACGACGCGTGATCCATTATGAACTGTTGGGCAGAAAGGAGAGACTCACAGCTGCTACGTACAGTGCTCAGCTTCGCCGGCTTGCACAAGCCATCAGGGAAAAGCGGCCCGAAAAATCAAAGGTCATCCTTCAGCACGACAACGCTAGACCCCATGTTGCGAAACTAACCAAACAAACACTTCAGGACTTGAGCTGGGAAGTGTTGCCACATCTTGCATACAGCCCGGACTTGGCCCCGTCAGACTACTGGTTGTTCCGGGATTTGGCCAACGAAATTGCAGAAAAACACTTTGAAAATGATGACGATGTCAAAAATCACCTTGATTTGTATTTTGCTCGTAAAAAGAAAATTTTCTGGGAAAGAGGCATCCGTCTTTTACCAGTAAGATGGACACACATTGTAGATCATAATGGTGATTATTATGAAGAACATTGATGAATAAATGTTTGATATAGAAACGTTTAAAAACACCGACAAGAATTTCCGGCCAAACCAATATTTTATATAAATTCTTACATCTCTTCTGGCGTAAAGTGTTTTATTTAAGAAGTCGATCGCGAACATGCACACCAACGCCGTTATTGAGAACCATAGAGGCTTTGAGTTTTCCACCGAATTCACTATGCTCCTAAAATTTTGTCATATAGCTATGTAAAATGCACAGGTAAATGAGAGACAATCTTTGTAAATAATCTATTATTACCAGAGGAAGATTGAACCGCCGAAGCGAAACAATGCGGCAAATGGCACAATCGCGCAGGCGACAATTAGTGACTCCCACGTGGTTGACATGAGACGGATGAAGAAAACTAATAATTTTGTTTTACTTTTCTCGCTCCATCTCTCTCCGGTGGCGGCAAAACGGTCACGAAGATAATCCGCTTGATTACTAGACATTGTTATAAGTGCAAGACAAAGATATGCATAAAAATGGCTCACTGTCTCGCCAAAGCCCACAATTCGTCAAAACCGATGGTACAATTGAGCCCTTTGAAAATAAGTGGGCTTGCGTACCAATAGAGCATTACCGAGAGCGCTGATGAGTTCCATTCAGGACATACTTCCTGAATTAAATCATAAATGACGTTTCAAAAAATGTTCAATAATATACCTTTGTAGTTAAAATCTCATAACGCCTCGAATTTGTATCAGCTCGACACAGCAATATCACCATCATTATTGAGCATAGGAAATATCCAAGGAATAACAACGAATAGGAATCCCAAAGTTTCAAGCTGCCCTAAAATGTCATACTTAAGAGCGTTGGTCATCTAATACTTTAAAGTAAATCTCATACTTCGATTACGATATATTGATAGATTATTAATCCTTCCGGAATCATGGCAATGAGCTTCAAAAGCCAGAACAAATGCAAAAGTCCGTTGCTTATGCATCCGGCGTGGATGCATAGCCCGTAGGAAATCAGTGAGGAAAGCTGAAATATTTTGTATCGATCAATGTTAAGAGTTGGAAGACAAGAACACTAATGAGCTTTGATGTCATTGATAGTTTTACCATACATATTATCTCTATCATATAAAAATATCTTACCGCGAATACAAAATTGATCACAGAATTGACTTGAATTTCCTTGTGGTATTCCCTGAATTGGGAGCTGCTCAATAGCAAGAAAGCAAACAAGAGCTGCAGAATTGAGACAATGAAATGAAAAAGTGTAATCGTCTGAATTTGATTGTGAATATATTGCTTATTAGTCTCGAATCATATTACCAGTTTTGCGTAGAGAAGGCCAGTCGGGGCCAATCTCACAGTCTCTTTTCTGTACAGCCGACTGTATGCCAAAAGTATCAAAGTACAAATCGGTGCCAAAATGACTGACGGCACAAAAGGGGCGCCGACTAGCCTGAGGCATGGCGAAATGGCACTCCAAATTGTGCTAAATTATGTTGAGGTAAGTATAAACGAATGACAATAATTTATATTACCTGTTCCTCTCGACAGGTATCTGAAAAGGAGAAATGTTTCGCTGGCTTAATTATTTAGAGGGGAAAATTAGTATTCGGTATGCTGTTGTAAGGATACAAAAAAAATCGAATCCCTCTAATCAAAATTCTAAACGACAAAAATATCATGTTGCCACTCGGCCTGTCTTAGTCAATATTTAAAATACAAATCTCACTTACAAATAAAGGCGTGGTGCAGAACGAACGTTCGAAAGCTGAAGCAGATAGATGATCGGCTTCTGTGGAATACGACATCTCTAAGTCGTCGGCAGTAATTGTGCCGTCCATGGCACACGACGATGAACGCTGAAAATTAGTTCGTTATTACAGAAATTTACGGTGCAATGTATGAGAGAACACAAATGTCAACGCGAAATATTCTGGCGATGAAATGGGCTTTCCTTTCTATTAAACGGATCAATACGACTGGTCTGAAAATTCGCACTTGTTACTTTTTAGTACTTTCCGACATAATTTTTACGTTATTTGCCATGACTCAAGCATTTCAATCACTAACAAGTTCAAGCTCAATCTTTAACCCGAGTAAAAGAGGTAGTACATCCAAATAGAGTTAAAATGTAAAGCTATAAAGTAAATATATGCACTCTTAAGTATCCCTAAGTCTGGCTATTCGGAGAAGCCTAGGCTTCATTTTGTGCCATTCCTTAGAGTATTATATACGGCTAAGTTAGCGCTTAATTACGATCAAAATGTGGTACAAATTTGAATAAGAGAGCTCAAAATTGGATGCCCCTCTAAATATACCTTGTTACTTTGGGTCAAAAAATGTTTCCCGATAATAAAATCTCCGATTAAAAACGGGTCTTTTGTAGTATCAACAATTCTGCAAGGTTGAAACAGATTTTTTAGTGAAGAATTTTTTGGACGAGAAAATGTTTAGTCCAAAAAATAAAACTACAAATAAATTTTCAAATGTATACGTCGAAATAAACAAATAAAATGCTTTCATGTTTGTCTTTGGAAAGCTCGGAATGAAATGTGACTTTGAATCAAATACTGTTAATAAATAAAGCAAACAATAGGATATGTTCAGAAATTTCTCCTTAGTAATTTGCAGGTATGCTCTCAAGGTAACGCTCCCGCGCGATGCTATGGAAACTCAGATGGTTTCGAAATGCGCGACATTGCAAGGTAGAGACTGACACAACTTCGAGACTGACACAACCACCTCGGAGCTCCGCCTTAAAAACAAAAAAATGATGTAATGAATAGGGAAGGAAAATACATTTGGACTTTCGCCAAGTGTTGCGAAACAAGAACAAAAGTGCAACAGTTTTCTGTTAAGACCAAAATGTATCAAATCAAGAAGAAGTAGCAAAATTAAGGGAAATAATCTGTAAAAAGTTACAGATAAATTTCATATGGAAATCGAACTGTACCGTGATTTTTTAACAATTTTCGACAAATCAATTAATTTTATGGGTGCGGAAACGTTAGGGAACATTTCAGTTCTTGAAAGATAGAATAGATTAGAAGCAATAGCTGATATATGAAAGTTGATAAGAAAACGGTTGTATTTAACCTAGTCATGCTTCTTTTTCATTTGATTTTCTTATATGAGAATAGACATTGTTTCGCCTTAGCATTTTCTGTTGTATATTCAAGAAAACTACAACTAAACTTTACTTGAAATTTACTTGGGGTGTACTTGAAGCTTATTAAACACAAAGCAGAGAGAATCCACGTGAACTTGCGGATCGGTAAAATGCCAAAATGCCTATTTTCGGAAATGACCTTTCCAAAACTTTGCTTAGTAACATTTCAGACCAAAAAGTGTATCAACGAATGATTTTATTCTCGAAGGCAAATATATACGCACTAACACAAGAAACAAATAAGACAAAAAACATAAAAAATCACAATGGTACATCATCAAGCTTGTGCTTGTCAATAAGCTTATCTGATTGTTATGATAACTTACCTCTCTCATGATCAGTTTGATTAATATGACATAAGCGATTTTATTGTAAAAGAAAAACTATGGAAAAGAGGAATCATAGGATCATATATAAATGCCTCCTTGATGATGTACCACTGTGATTTGTTGTGCTTGTGGACAAGCACAAGCACAGGGCTACAAAGTCAAGTTTCTCAGTTCCGCTCCTTTTGGGGCTCATGATAGCTCAAAATGCTCCACTGGGAATTCTAAGTAGGAAATGTGTAAAAATTTTTTAACGCAGGTCTCGAAAATGGCTTTTTTTGCCAAAAAGTGTCATTTTTGCCACTTTTTGAACTTTCAATGCCAACGAGCCGCCGCAAGGGGCGAGCCAGCCCTGTGGTCGGGCGCTCGACCTTCCCCTTGGAATGTGAGGGAACTTGCTCCCGAAGGGAGCCCCCCTGGCTTGTCAATTCCATGATTGATTGAAGTCAACTTATCAAGGTAGATGCTTACTCAAAACTGGGAATCTCAGCCTAAGATTCAGGCCCCAAAACATATTCATACTCTGTGACAAATGATGTAACAAGCAGACGCATTTGGCCACTTGTCAAATGTTGTGAAATAATAACAAAGTCAAAGATCCAATTATTTCCTTCTGAATTAAAATTGATCGAGGAAGGGAAGGGCAAAGAATAACTGAAAGACAAATTATGTTGAAATTCCGACGGTTTGGGAAGAGAAATGTCTGTAATCGGGAAGTAGCAGTGCCGCTATTTACACAAATAGTGCAAAAGCAGGCAGAAGAGATAGCTATAGAAACGAGACAAGGAAATTTTTGGGAAGTCTTTTTGGTGAAAACAATAAACGATCAGTAGTCGTCGCTGTGAAATGCACTTATGACGTGATTGAAAAATGATGGAATAATTTTTCAAGGTTGTGCGCGATATACAATAAAGAGTTGTATCATATAAATTTTATCCTACGATAAGCTACGCTGGTCGATTATTGGTCCGTATATGGGTATACATTCCTAGGAAAGAGGAAAAAGAAAGTGTTTTCAGGGACAAAGGTCGCTTGGCCGCTATTCCCGTTTGAAAACGAACATATCGCCACATTTACGATAATGGCTTGGATTTAGCTTTTGAATAATGTAACCGATACATTTACAAATAACTCGAGGTTCCTCAAGACTTTAGGAAAAGCACTTAATAATAAATAGGAAGTGAAACCAGCAGAATGATTTCGCATCAAAATTGGCTAAAACCATAATGCTTAGGTTTTGGGAAAACTTTTCACTAATCCTATTTTATATAGTTACTTGTAAAATTTGTTATATTAGTCAAAACTCTATAACATACTAAAAACTTGCCACTAAGGATAGGCGTTCATAAAAATTATGAGTATAGTCCTCTTTAAGGATAACTTAAACCTTTTTGTGTAATTGCGAGACATTGTTAACCAGAATGAAGAAGATAACTTCCAAATAATATTTTTTGGCACATAACAAATTCATATCACAAAATAAAACAATGAAATAAAAATAACAAACTGAAATATTTGAAAGTGTATTCAAGTCCCTATTTTAATTCCGGAACTCGTTCGATTGTATGCAGCGAAGTGTCGGGAAACTCTTCATAGTTTGAAATGGTGTAGCGCAATATTTCTCCGATTTTCGAATTCTTCAGGAAAAGTGGACCAAATTTCATACTGACGGATTTGCTAAGACAAAGCTGCAATTGAAATGGCGGCGAAATTTCGGTCGCTTGATCGAAACGCTGAAAAGATCATGATTAGAAACTGTTTGATTTTATATGCAACAAAGGGGTTTACGGAACTGGTTCGGAATGGTACGGTTGGAAAATTATATCACAAAAATAATTTATTTTCATCTCAGTCAAAACAAAGTGTGATTACATATCATCAAATACATCATGATCATACTCTTTGTTGAAAGTATTTTGCCTTACTGTGCAGTTTTGAAATAAATGATTTTTGTGATATAATTTTCCACCGTACCATTCCGAACAAGTTCCGGGTTTATTGGGTCAAAAATATCAGAACTGAAAGATAGCTGACTCTATGAAATGCTACTAAATAGGCGCATTTTGGCATAGAACGTGTTATTAATATGTATAAACGGCAGCATATTCTTTTATAAGTTATAGGTTTTTGTCCATGAATGCTAGTTTAGATTCTCCTTTTTTAAATGTCAATATTTTCACTTTTACCGACAACCTTTAACAAAAAATTTGATTTGAGTAGGGTGCAATTGTGACCTCACAACTCCTTGTTTACCATCCTGAGCATTATGTCACATACCTTGGCAATTTTGTGGATCAGACGCTCCGCCCATTCGGTCTCCGGAAACATAATTCGCAGTCGGATTGGATTCATTCGATGGTTTTCTGACTTCTGATGCAAAAATTTGATCACGTCGACTTTCTTCAAACAATTTGCGAATTTAATACTGAATTCGATCTCCTTGTACTGAAGAAGTGAAGGATACTGTAACAACGGGAAGCTGTAATCTATCGGTGCTTCGCATTTGAGATCGAATCGTAATCGGTCGCATTTCGGAGTAACAACGCCGAGCAAATCGGTAAGTGGTGAAAGCGTTTTTGGTTCAGAGGTGAAAACACTGTCGCGAGCGAAGGTAATAGTGATCTCGGAGTTGGCGGCCATCGCGGAGAGTTTCTCCAATTTTCTGAAAATTACTTAACATTTATTTCTATTAAAAATTTTTGAGCAAAAAATTTGGCTTAATGTGGGAGCCAAACCATCGTCGAACTCTACCGCTGATCGTAGTCATATCGAGTTTTGTAAGTTAACGAACCTCCAACCCATTGGAAAAAGTTTCGTGTACTCCCCTATGGCTGTTGTGAAAATTTGTTGATAAACTAATAGGAATTCCCTTCAGCTAGAGAGCAGCTTTTGTGAAGGAAACGAGACGAAATACAGCAGGGAAGATGAAAACCTAGCAGGATTATGTCAGAAAAAACGCAGAAAAAGGATGACAAAATCGGTTCAGCTTACCTGATGATACTTTTGTCGACGTCGAATCCGTTTTTGAAAATAAGAACAATTTGTCGAGCCCGGAAGAGTCTTTCACCCACGCCGTTTTCGACCATCGTCCACACGTTGTCCGGGAAACATTTTGAAGTCTTGTTGCCAATACGTAGAAGTGTATCGCCGGGATTGCGCGCATTGACAACTTTGACCAAACTGATGGGAATGAAAGGACTTTGCTTGAAATAAGTTTGAATGACTTGGTTGAGTTGGCGAGTGCTTTGAGTGAATTCATTCAGGTCAAAACGGTCGCAATAGGCGAGCACTTCGCGCAGAATATCGGACGGGAGCAAGGACATTCGGCTCAGTTTTCTAAACACAGAATTTATTTAATAAGTTTTATTATTGTCCTAAAAGTAACTACAGAAACATCATTTTATTTTTTAAACAAGGCAAAAGGTAGGGAATGAAACTCATAGCCAAGAATTTGGTCATTGGTTTTTGTATGGGATATCAAAGTCTGAGACGTAAAATTGAGAGAAGAAAGCTGTCCATAATTTGAAGGGGGAAAGTGTGAATTTAGTAAAGAAGACCCAAAAGTAAAAATAAGATAAGATTTGGGGCGTTGTGATAAGAATGAAAGTAAATAAGATAAGAGTGATAAATCTTTATCCCTAATACAAGTATATAATAATAATGATACCAGGTATAGTTTAAATGAATTAAACTTAAAAGCATATTTACAAAGTGTTCTGAAAATGTTACAGAAATTAACCTGCCAGACCGCTTTTGGCCGAATCTTGTACAATAGTTATGGATTAAAATGGTCACTTAGCCTAAGCTTGGCCTAAAGCTAAACTTTGTTTTTGGGAATATTGGCTTTGGGAATCAAACTCGTAGCCAAGAATTCTTTAACTTTGAGTTGTAGCCAGACCGTAAAGAAAAGAGCGAAATTCATTTTATTTCTGAGTGCACAGTGTCAGATAACTTCGGCTAGTTACATTTCGAATTGGCGCAATTTGTAAACCGTATTTTATACGAACAAACAACTTATGCCTGGACGTAGTATGGTCGATTTAGTTTTAGGTAAATGTGTTGTCAACTAACCTTTGTCGCTACAAAAGAAAAAACAGTGCTGAATTCTCCGAAAAGTATAGGAAATTCACCACTTGATTTCAGTGGGAGCGCAGCCCGCTGCTCTTTTATTCACCAAAACATTTTCTTCAGAATTATGCGTTTATCAACTCTTCTTTTTCCTAAGTTTCACAGCCTCTCTAGCAGCAAAAAGAAGAATCAGCAGCACGAAATTTTAGCAGCAGTAAAGAAAATTATGCATGGGCAAAAGTGTAATCCATAACACTTTATGCTATTTGCGTTTCACTTTAGGCATTCGTTCCCGGCACTACAACACATACCGAAGCAAAAAACTGTTCTTGTTGTTACGGAAGTATTCATCCGTCTTCATCTATTTCCACTCTAACCTAAAGCGCAGGAAAAACTGGACCCCGGATGGAAAAGGCTCAAATAATGTCTATTCTATTTAACGGGTGTTCAAAAAAATCCGCACTGCATATTTTATCAAAATTTTTATTGCATGTAAATGAACCGATACATGTTTATTGTATCATACCAGTATCAATACTAACTATTTACAACTTTATTGTTTCTCGATCACTCGTGTTCTGCGAATTTTGTCAATTCTTTTCTTGTTACCCTCGGCGAGGCGCTGTTCAAGGTTTGATCAGGTGTGACTGCAGAAATCTTCCATTTTTTTGTTTACATGCTTGTGCACAAGCACATCCGTTATCTGTTATTTTTAAACTTAAAATGCTCTTTTAACCGAGGTCGAAAAAGCCAAAAATTTAATAATTTTTGAGAAGATTGATTCTTTGAGAATAATTTTCACAGGCGGAGAATTTACTATGCAATTAAACCATATTTTTGACACTTTCAGTTATGTGTGTGGAAAAGAACATTTTCTATCACTGTCAATATTCTAATAAATGCATTTTTCTCACAAAACTTATGGTAATAATTTGAAATAACACGGACGCAGGCCTGGGGAAAACCGCGGCACCAAATCGAGGATTTTCGCATTTCCGAAGCCATAATCCATAGGATCACCGTGACTGCCGGTACAATCATTTTGTCTCGCCGGACGAAGCGAAAACGACGTATTCCGCCCGATCCCCGGGGGCCCCGCGACGGGTAATCTATGACCTGGCCAAATCCAGGATTTTCCGGATTTCCAGAAGCCATATTTCCCGTTAGGATTACCAGTGTAGGCTGAAACCGGTACCAATCGTCTTGTCTCGCCGAGACGAAGCGATTGACGTATCACACGCCCAGATCCGAGGCGCGATCGAAAACTTGGCCTTTTACGTGACACACGGATTGTTTTACGGTTTTTCATTGATTTAAAATTTTTAAAAAGGGGTTCGATTTTGTTCCCTCCATAACAGCCTCGGCGCTTAACCATTGTCTCTCTTTGTGGTGTAATGATAAACAAAATCTCTAAATCATCAGTTATTTTCAATCGATAGAATATTTCCTCTTTGTTCCAGACGGCGAATTATATACCCTGCACCCAATTCGCTGTCTGGACACAATGAAGAAAGACAGGACAAAGACAGAATCCCAAGCTGAGCTGTGTAAAAGATGATGATTTAGAGATTTTGTTTATCATTGCACCACAAAGAGAGACAGTGTTAAACGCCGAGGCTGTTATGGAGGGAACAAAATCGAACCCTATTGATAACCACCCCTAAAATCATGGGTTTTGGGGGGCGGGGGGTACTCGCGAGTTGGGGGTCCGGGACCCCCAAAAAGTGGGTTATTCTATTGGCAAACAACTTACACAGTGCGCCTTAGAGGGACTCGATATGTTACAAATTGACTTGTAGAAATTAAGTTTTACAATTGTTAGACAGTTAGCCATCTTACTACTGCTGGACAATTTTCGCTGTATTTTGAAAAGACAAAATATTGATTGGTATAATGTATGTTAGTTGTTCTAATAGGTAGTTTTCAAACATAGCAGACTGTTCTAGTTGGCTAAGATGAAAGCCATAGAGGCGCTGTGCGCATTTTGGCTATAGTGATTCACCTTTGCCAGTTTTAATTTTTGACTTGATTTTCGCTTCGATTCGAATTTCATTTGTTAGCATTTGCGAGGAAATTTATAAATTCTGTTTTGTGGAATATCATTTCATAGAATATCACTTTTTATAAATATTTTTATTAACTGTTAATCTAATTTGATGTGTCATTTAGAGTAAACATTTCTTAGAAAGTGACATTGTTTGGTTAAACTTATGCCATCACACCGATGTCATAAACTATTATGACTTTTATGTTTTCAGATCAACAAAAGATGTCTGAGAAAAGTAATTTATTGGCTGAGAATTCATCCGGCGGGGAATACATTCGTTTCGAGGAAAAGTCTCAAGAAGAGCAAGTTGCCATTGCTATGACGCCGAAGCCGTGGATTGTGAGCTTTATATTTTAGCCAAGAAAAGGTTTTTCAATTTCCAAACTCTTTAAAAGCATATACTTTTTGAATTTTAATAATCATAAAAGAAGTTTGAATAAAACAATTAAGAAGAGAGATGATGTTGAGAAAATCGCTATTCGTTGCCGAATGCTCGCGGAATTCGATGCTGGACGCAGTGCGAAGAAAGCGGCTGAGAATATTTGCGACATTTTCGGAGAAGGCACTCTCAAGCATGTCACCTGTCAACGTTGGTTCCAGGTACTTTTATTTTCTCAGGTGGTGAGCTGAATGCCATTTTTTTTTGTTAATATTGGAGCTTGTAGAAGAGGATATAGGAGCTATTTAAGCATTTCCATGGACGAAATTTTTGAGTATGGTATAAAAAACATTGTCTAAACGTGCTTGTAAAAAACACTTTTACTATTCGAGTGAAGTCGTTCAACTTCATTTTTATCCACTTTGTTATAAAAAATTGTTCTGAAATGCCAATTCAAATTGGGGCTATGCTTGATAAAGTGATTTCTTTGATACCCTTCCTTCTCTTTTTAAGGTCTGCTAAATTTCTGATCAATTCGTCAGAAAACATAAATGACAAATGCGTAGGAAAATATTATTTCTAACGCCAATTCGTACAAATATTACAGAATCTTTCTTTATAAGTAGGACGATAAAATAAGGTTTAGTTAAGTGTGTCACCATCCTAGACACGGTAGCTGGTCCTAGCGGCCTCCTTAATCCCTCCTAAATTGTGGTTACAAGTCCTAGTGGAAAAACCCAGAAACCTCCTTAAATATGATAGTGGAATGCGCATTCAACTTTTATAAAAATCAGTTTATTTAGTTCCAAACATAATACAAATTGAACGCTCAAAATGCGTCCCACAATAAATTGCTCCCCACAAAATTCCCCGAGCTACTGGAGAAATTGTGGTTTGTTACCCCAAAATTATGACTTTAACAGTTTAGTTACTGAAAAAAATGGGGCGATGACGCAAAATTAACATGATGTAAGGATTTACTGTGAGAATACTCTTCATAACTTCTTTTCAGAAGTTCCGCAAGGGCGATACCAATTCAATCGATCGTACAATGCGTTACATATTCTTGAATTGGGAAGATCCGACTCCGACTTTTGACAATTTGCGAAAGGAAGGGGAATTGCTCGAGAAGAATGTTATGAGGGCGTACAATGCCAAGAAGAAGATGGAAATAAGAGGTTTTTTCTCCTCCAAATAGAAGGAGAAGCCGCGAGCAAGAATCACTTTGAAAATATAAATTTTTCTCTTTTTCTGTTGATGTTACCCAAATATTTTCCTATAGTAAATGAATACCTATTCCGTTCGTTTGTGTAATCATTCCGTTATGCTATAAATGGCTATATGACATTAGCGCGCCAAACATTTGCGCGCCACGTATTTGCGCGCCAAAAAGGACATATACGCGCCCGCTCAAGATGCCCCATTTTCAGAAAATCACATAAAAATGGCCAAAAAATGTTCCTGAGTAGTCTCGCGCAGCCCCAAATATGGCACCACGCTTAAGCCTAACTATAAGCCCTATACCTAGCCTAAAGTATGCCCATATAAGGGTTGTTCGGGAGCTTAAGACTAAGTCTTGCTTTGGCCCCAGGTTGTTCGAGCCGCGGAATTTTGACCGGGGGAATTATGACCGGGCGCGCATATGGCCTTTTTTGGCGCGCAAATACATGGCGCGCAAATGTTTGGCGCGCTTATGTCACGCGCATCTATAAATCATTACGTTTTTGTTTTATGTGTCTAAGGCGATATGCATATGGCTAAGCTTATCATTGAGATTGTTAAAGGGTAACCAAAGGTTATCAATTCCCATCATATGAAAAACGAATCCGAATACAAAAATAGTTCAGTTTTATGCATACTGTACATAAAACCTGAATAAAACTAATCAACAATTTCACGATCTTTACAACATTTTGTACATATCTTGCGACCCTGTCGATACGGTTAAATAACCAAAATGGGAGTACATGCCAGATGTGTCCTGCACTGCCTGCACCGTGACTTTGGTCTTTCCCAGTCTTTTCATTCTTGCCTCAAAGTCCGCTATCATCCATTTTGGAAGGCCTCTTTTTCGATGGGCTTTTTTTACGAAAATTATTCCCATGTGAACTTCGTTAGCCGCGGAACCGTTTCTATAGGCAATCATGGCCACCAGATGCCGGTCGAGGTAGCAGCCAATGGCACTGTAACCTGCGTAAGAGTAAAGGCTCCATGAAATGTCGTCGTCATCCTGCACCAGTGCTTGATACTACTCATCAACTGAGGCCGACGGTATTTCTTGCAAATCATAATTGGCGTGAGCAAGAGCAATAGTTGTTGCAAATGAAATAATTAAAAGCAACTTCATAGTTGTAACTTAGTTTGTGATGTAGATGAAGGTTGATTGATTGTTGGGTACAGCTGATGCCTGCCTAAATCATCTTGAAATTATAATCACATTAATTCACATACAGTCGAACCTCGATTTGCCGCACACACTATTTACCGCACTTTCGATTATCCGCACAAAATCGTCATTCTCGACGTGTGCGGTAAATCGAGGTACGACTGTATAAGGTTATTATAAATAGTCTGGGGTAAATAGTCTGCCAAAACTATTAATTACCATGCGAAGTACAAATGAAATAATACAGATTGTCTTCGTAATTTTTCAAGGAATATAGGTAACTGACTACTGCTATATGGTTCGTCAAATTGGTAAGTTAATATATAGAGGAAAATTGGGAGTATGTAGAGGAAAATAGTTTAGTTATGTGGGGGTGTTTTCTTTTGTGACGCAGATCGAAAAATATCAGAAGCTAAAAATAAAATATATGCCTATCTCATAATACAAGAGAGAAAGATTGAACGAGAGCGAAGAAGGAAAACATTCGCACACAATTGTCTAAACGAATTTATTGTCTCATCCACATATCTTCGGTCTATTCGAGAATTCCTAACCTTCGTTTTTTATTTTGCCAGATCAATTTTTATGTTCGGCAATACCAATAGTTTGATTGTTTGATAGATATATTGTCTGGGATAAATTTTCGATAGTCTACCACTTCTCCTCGGTCAAATTTCTTTAAGAAAGAAATTTCCCGAAATAACACAAAGTACAAGTAAAAGTGCAGATTAAAATGAATAATAATAAACAATTTTTATTCATCTTGTTAGACTTTCTAGACTAGGTTTAACTAAACTTGCTAGACTAGGTTTAATTACCCGAATCTGAGCTCAGAACTCGAAAACTCTGCTATCGCCATGGAAAGCACTGGACAAGCTCAAAACGCATCTGTCGTGGATCCGCCTCAAAGCTCCACAGTACACAACGACATGGAACAGCCGATGGAATAAGTCGAGGACTACGAAGTAAGCGACATCACACTGAAAGCTGGTCACCGCGCCTCTTTCCTGAGTTTAATTTGCTTGATTTTTCTGGATCTTTTTATGTTTTGATGACTCTAACAAATGGTTCTTAGGAAAATACGCTTTTATCTATATAAAAGATTATAACTAGGGCCAGGATTTTTAGGTCCCAAAAATCGCATTTTAGGATCCTAAAAAGATCCCAAAAAAAGGCCATTTTAGGTCCCTTTTAGGTCCCACCAAAATGGTCATTTTAGGATGAAATTTCCCCAAAATTCCCCAAAAAGGTCATTTTAGGACCGTATTTGTGGGAGATTTTGATCAAAATTTGCCAAATTTTTAAAAATTTTTATAAAAATTCAAATATTTTTCGAGAAATTTTTCCAAAATTTTTTCAAAATTAAAAAAAAAATTTTGAAATTTTTTTCAACAAAATTTTTTTCGGCGCCGCCTTCGGCGCCGCCTTCGGCGGCGCCGGAAAAAAAAATTCCGAAGGGGGACCCTATTGATTTTGGGACCTAAAATTTCCCAAAAAAGGCCAAAATAGGTTTTTTTAGGTTTTTTAGGTTTTTTTAGGTTTGGACCTAAGAATCCTGGCCCTAATTATAACTATAGATGCTTAAATTTATAAGGGTTTCTGGAATAGGATTACTTTTTGAACTTTTTTCTCTCCTTTTTTCTTTTCTCCGAAATCCATAACTCAGATTATACGATAAACTACCTGGTCTCTACTGATGAGTCCAACTAGGCAGTACACGCTTCGCACCCACTATCTAGAGCTCGACGAAATAGTGGGGTGTACATTTTAAGTTAAACTTCTAACATTTTACTCCAAAACAACACTCTCTTGTGTCAAATGGATTTCTTCCTGTCTCTCCTTTTTTAGTAAGTAGTGTTACAAAATAGGTTTTACTAGCTCGCTATAAAGCGAAAATTATTTGAAGCAACTTATAGATTTCATAAAACGTCAGAATAGCTTTATTGAATTAAGTCGAAGAAATCAGTTGATTCGAAACAAAGTTCAGTCCATGTCTAAAGAGCGGACTCTGTGCCATCCTGTTTTCGGATGGCATCCAGCGAAGACTTCTTGGTCAAATATTGGCAGGTGTTTGGCAATTTCTCGGCCACAAATCTTTTCACTGCGTCGCCACCGATTTCTATGTACTCAGACAGGAAGTAGAACGGTTTCAGTATCACATCCTGAAATATTGTGTTTAATGAACTGAGTACTTTATGAGTGAGTAGATCTCTAAAAGAAAAATCCTGAGCTAACGATATATTTTGCGTACCTGCTAAATCTTGAACTGACTAATGCCGGAAAGGCAAATATATAAACCAGAGAAGCTCTATCCTTCAAAAACATATAACTTGCCTCACGGTTATTAACCATTTTAATGTTAGCAGATAAGCAAAAATACATCACCAGTCTTGGATATTTTGTCGCCGGTAACATTTTTTATTTTCCAAAAACCTAAGCCTATGATACTCGATTATCAATTTAAGTCAATGTATGTCTCTATAATATTTTATAGCATTGTTTATAAGGAATTTACCACAAAAATTCCGCCTGCTTTTGAACATTTGGCATTGAGCGAGTCCCGGAAGCAGGGCAGGAAGCATTGAGCGGTGCTGTAATTGAACAGAAAATTGTAAAAGTTTTCACGCACAGATATTCTCTTGAACTAAAACTTTAGTTACTATTAAATATATTCCAAATTCGAAAAAGAAAAATTGTATTTAAAATGAGTTTTAATGGCCCAATTTTATAACGTAATCTAATTTTACAGTTTTATAAATCTGGTACCTTGATAAATTAGTACCTTAAAAACTAATTAACTCACAAGCAGACTGGACCAACATCCTTGAGAACTCTGGCGTAACCGACTTTGCCATGCAGGTTGTCAGTGAAGTCAGCAATGGACTGCACAAAGTTGCATGCCCTATCGCACGCTGTAAAAGCATCGCTGTCATTTTTATTGAAATTTCGTACAATTTATTTGTATATTAGACTGCAAACATTTTATTATGCCTATGATAAAGACAAATAATATCTTTACCGTAGGCGGAAAAAATAAGTTTATTCCTGAGGAGTATTTATTTCACAAAAGCTAAATTTCAATTTCTAAAACTACACTTCACTTTTAAAACTGTACTCCTCTTTTCGAGCAGCGCAATTTTGAACTGTATTTTAGTTATAAAGCTAAAGTGAAACTAACGTTAATGGAATTTGTAAAAAAGACTAGCCAGCTGGAAAAAAATCAGGATACTGTCTGATTTCAGGGCTTGACACTAGGAAAATTGAGCCAAGAAGTAAATTTTTAGGGGTAATCCAAGTCCCCCTATATTTTTGTATTATTTCCACTTTTCGCCGTATTTATCGACTTTCAGAACAACAGAAGGATAGAAAATTTCTTTCTTTTTTATTCGCTCAATTTATGACTATGTTTATAAATATTTTTGAGAAAGTTTTTCTTTTAATGAAACGGATTCTTACATTGAGCGGAATTGTCAATGTTGGCTTCGATGCATTGCGCGTTGTTGCGAAGGAAAGTCTGTTTTTTTCCAATGCACAGACTCTTGATTCCGCTGGTGACGACATCTAAAATGTCAAGGTGGGGGCACGAATTGCGCTCCATGCACTCCGACGCCGAGTTGTATTCCCTGAAAAATTACACTTTAAATTAACCCTTCATTGCATTGTTTATTTCTCTTTTCTGTGTGATCTATTTACAGACATACTCTTTGTATGAATAATGAACACTCATTCGTTTCTTTCATTTTGTGAAGGAGAGAGCAAATCAATATCGTATCTAAACGGATACACTCGCAATGAAGGGTTAATTGATTCTTCTCAAATATTTCTGAAAGCAGGTCAAGTTTTCAAACCTAAAAACATTAGTCATGGGTCTAGTAGAATACCAATTCAAGAATTTCTGATTAAAGGCACCTTTATATGGTGTTCTAGAGTGAAATTTGGAATTTGGGGGTCAATCGCCGTGGACCGTTAAACTGATCGTTTGGAGATGCCAGAACGGAAAATGTAAAAGTTTGGAAGCATACCCCCAAAAAGGGCACTTTTTTGGCCAAAAAATGGCAAAAATCGCTAATTTGACCAATATTCTCGGAGAAGCCGCGGCGCCCCACTCTCGTTACTATTACTTTGCTACTAATATTAATTCCGAATAGGATTACACTTACAAGCACAAAAATTCGATCGATTTGAAGACACCCTTGAACTTGAGCACTTCCTTAACCTCGTGGACGAGTCCATTAATGCATTTTTGGATGCAAGTCGGCACAGTCAATGCGTGGAAAAGAGCGTCCGTGTCGATTTCGTCGGCTGTGCTTCTCATTAGTTTATGGGCTGAAACGGTTTGGAATTTCAGAATGATAACGTCACATATATTAGAAGTTTTTCTAGAATGTTCTAAAACCTGGTTATTCTATTAGGGAAATATGTCCTGTCACCTGTAAAATCATGTTTCTAGAGGAGATATTGTTTTATGAGTGCATATTTCTTTGGAAACGATATTGGGAAGGAGTACGGTATTCTGGAATACGATATCCTCGGGGCATTTTTGCCAAAACGGCAATTTTTGCCGCAAAAACTTTTCAAATAAATATGGTGTTATTTTTTGAGCAAAACATATCACTTCCGGCAATAGCGCTCCCAGATCAATTCATAAATCTTGACTTACATGGTATTTGTCCATTGGAGATCGCCAAAAGCCCAACGAAAAAGATTAGCTTAAAAGCAATCATTTCTACGAGGAAGTTAAAACTTGGTTGAAAGATTGAAATGAGCGGCGTTTGAGAACAAAATGAGGGAACATTTTAGTAAACGTGCGAAAATTATTATTTTGTCGTTATTATTCATAGAATGAGCGCCACTTAACATTTGAATTTCTTTCTGGAAAGGGCTCGCTTTTAGCGTTCTCGAGTCTGAAAATGATTGATTTAATGGCTGAACCAAAGACCTCAAGGTAAAACATTAGAAAGATTTAAAGAAAAAGTCTACAAAATTGTGACATTTTAAAATTGGCACGATTTCAGGTCAGAAATTGTCAAATGATAAATTCGCTGTTGTTGTTTCATTGTATTGAAAAAGAAGGCTCCATTTTGTTATTGTCAATGGACAATGCAACCCATCTGATTATGAGAAGATATTATTATTATTATGAGAAGATAGATTATGAGAAATATTATTGCGCACAGATTGCCATCTAGCGAAATTTCCACACGTTTAAATTGGCGCCAGATTTGTTTTAAATTTTGTTTGAGAGCTAAACTTGAGAGCAATGTGAACATTATGTTAACGTTGCAATATTCAAACGTACGAAATACTAGCTGCAAACGGTACTGGAAAATAGTGCATCTGGGTTGTTCGGTAGTACAATTGTATAATTTCATGAAAAAACGTGAATTTTGCCATAATTTACCAAAAACTGGTAAATTTGGCCAATTTTTATTCATAAACAGCAAAATTAAAGTGATTTGCGAAAATTTTTTGAAAAATAGCTAAATTTGGTAAAAAATTTTGGATCAGATCGGAAATAGCGGTATTTTTGGTCTACGGATTGGATCGGACCCGCGATCAAAGTTCCCAGCCCTGATAGGGACCAGCATAGTCGCCATTTTTTCCAAATTTTGTAGAAACTGCTGCGTGTGCTGTTTTAAATATAAATCGTCTAATGAGATAATACAAAAATGGTCCTAGCCTCATCGTCTTGGAGAATTTGCTGGAGAAGATATGTGAAATGAAAAATGAAACTTAAAAATTTATATCGGAATTATACATTTCAGCGGGAAATTCCGTTGCCAATTATTTATTCAGTGAAAAGTATAATTAAAGTGTCGTGCAACGATCGCATAAATAATACGTGCTAATGAATGCTACTCTCGCCATTATTTCTCACTTAATTAGCGACATTAGCGTTGAATTTTCGTTCGATAAATCAGTTAACAAACAACTGTTTACTACGATTTTTCTAAACAAAATATATTTTCTATTCACATCTCATGTTTTCCAGCATGATTCCAAATAATTTATCCGTTTTCGTCTTAGTCTGCATTTTAACCACAGGTATGACAATTTAAAATGAGCAAAAAAGTGTTATTTGAAGCAGAAGCAAAAAAAACTGTTCTTTTCCGCAGAACATTGTCACTTTTCCTACTTTCTGAGGTATATGTTTCCGGAATAACTAATTTCGGAAAAACCGGTAGAGCGCTCTGGATTTCTTCTGCCAATAAATCGGCAATAGTAACTAGGTTCAAACCGCATCTCATGTCTTCATCTGGACTCATCCTCTAATAAAACCTCTAGTGACCGGGTCCGATTATTGGCCAGCCCTCGTTTTACCTGTTTTTCCTACAATATTTTAGTAAAAATAACTTATTTTCCTAAATGAATTCCTAACGTTATGCCAATTCAGTCAAAAGGTGTTCGAAAATTTAACTATTGGTTAAAAATAGGACTTTTTTGTTAAAATATTTTAATAAACTTTTCTCACAGCGTTCCTTACTCTCAACAGCTTCACTAAAGCAGCTTCCCGTAAGCAAGGCAAATTTATAGAGCGATTTTAGTGTCAATTTCTCGCCAATTCTGCAGAAAAGACGCGGACTGTCCAGAGCCGGAGCAAGACTGCTTCATGGGAAAATGTTTCCACTACGAAACTGTCACTGAAAACCCGAACGTATGTCGGGATGTTTGCAATAAGAATAGCACTTGTCCGACAAAGATGCCGGTCTGCAAGAAAGTCGGAATGCAAATGTGTTGCGCTGAATTGAATGCTGTTTAGTGAACAGAAATTCTGTCCCAACCAATTTGCGTATAATAAAAGTTTATTCCTGGTCTATTCTTGACTTTTAAACTTTCCAACTTCTGTAATTTTCAGTCGCTGTCAAAAATTCAGATTAACTGCTTTAATTACAATGCAACCCCAAAAAATCTAAATTCAAATTTAGCGTTGTGATTTTCGGGAGGCAAAATATATTATTTCTAGAATGAAAAGAAAATATTACTTTATATGTTTGAAAGATAAAAATGTTCCCCCTAAAAAAGTCACCGAAATACAACGCAAAATGCTCATTTGAATAGAAATTGTTATCTGAGCGCCGTTGAAGTTCAATGAAAGGCATGCTGTTTTCTACGTAAAACCCTAACTTTATCGGGTCCCTCTAAGTTGATAGGTGAAGCTCTTCCCCCCCCAGCAGAATAACCCACTTTTTGGGGGTCCCGGACCCCAAACTCGCGAGTACCCCCCCAAAACCCATGATTTTAGGGGGGGTTATCAATGTCAGATTTGGGGTGGTCCCGCCACGAAAAGCGAGAAAACAAAGGAAACTTTTCGGGATCAGCTCCTTTCTGGACGCATGATACGTCAAAATGCTCCCCTTAGAATTCTAAGAACGAATCTGCAAAAATTTTTTTACGGCAATCTCAAAAAGTGGCATTTTTGGCCAAAAAAGTGCCAAAAATGGCACTTTTTTGCGCTACAAAGAAAACTTTTCGGGATCAGCTCCTTTCTGGACGCACGATACGTCAAAATGCTCCCCTTAGAATTCTAAGAACGAATCTGCAAAAATTTTTTTGCGGCGATCTCAAAAAGTGGCTTTTTTGGCCAAAAACGTGCCAAAAATGGCACTTTTTGCGCTACAAAGGAAACTTTTCGGGATCAGCTCCTTTCTGGACGCACGATACGTCAAAATGCTCCCCTTAGAATTCTAAGAACGAATCTGCAAAAATTTTTTTGCGGCGATCTCAAAAAGTGGCTTTTTTGGCCAAAAACGTGCCAAAAATGGCACTTTTTGCGCTACAAAGGAAACTTTTCGGGATCAGCTCCTTTCTGGACGCACGATACGTCAAAATGCTCCCCTTAGAATTCTAAGAACGAATCTGCAAAAATTTTTTGCGGCGATCTCAAAAAGTGGCTTTTTTGGCCAAAAACGTGCCAAAAATGGCACTTTTTGCGCTACAAAGGAAACTTTTCGGGATCAGCTCCTTTCTGGACGCACGATACGTCAAAATGCTCCCCTTAGAATTCTAAGAACGAATCTGCAAAAATTTTTTTGCGGCGACCCCCCTGTGGCCCCCTTTACCCCCCGGGGGCCAGAAAATGCAACTTTTCACGCCCCACTCGGATTTGGGCGTGTGATACGTCAATCGCTTCGTCTCGACGAGAGAAGACGATTGGTACCATTTTCAGCCCCCAGACGACCCCCTGTGGCCCCCTACGACCCCCTTTACCCCCCCGTGGATGATCATGGGCGCCGCCATGCGGCGTAGCCGCTGGGTGGTCCTATGGATATTTGTCTAATCTCATTTTAAAGCTCAAAACTCCTGATCATCTTAGGCATAAAATACGCTGAAACATATGGAAATCAGGTTTTGCGATAATTTTGTGGAAGCTCTTGTGCGGTTCATTTAAAAATTCATAATCGTTTTAAATATTGATAATTCATTCATATTCGAGAGCAAAGGGACAAATAGTTTGAAATCAAATAAGTTTGTTCGCCTAAAGAAAGGGACATCTCCGCTATTCTTAAAAATGGTTTATTTTAGGGATTCATTCGTAAAACATCACATGCTTCAAATTAAGTTTTGGCGAACGCGTCAATTTTTGGTCACACTTTGTCTATGTCATAGGTCTAAAGAGCAATATTTGGATGAGGAAGACAGTTAGAAGACGTAACTAGAAGGCAGTTCAGAAGAAATAATTAGTTGTTAATATCGTTTTCAGGTTAATTACAGTGTTAACCAACGTGACACGTGAATGTCTGCGCCCAATCTCTCTAATTACACACCTCTGTTTTGCATATTTTACTACTAAAGCTGGCGTTCTAATTAGTGGGTAAAAATGACGGTGCTGCTCAAAATATTATTTGTGCCGACTTTGCGCGAACCGTTCTTCTCAACGGGTGTTCGTTGCAAATTAGACGACTAGCTCGGTTAAAATGATTCACCTCATACCTAATTCATTTAAAACATTAATGTTTTGAAGATTTTATTATTTTTCATCACTCAATAAGATTGGTAATGTCATTGTCTGAGAATTGTATGCACTTTCATGAAAACTTGGTTCAATCGGAATAAATTGGCCTTTTAGTTGTTTTCCCTTGAATATAAGACCGTCAATCTGTAAGAATTAAAACCAAGAACTGCAATTTGAGAGTTATCGTAAATAAGATTAGTTTTGCTACGAGGAACGCAAATAACGGTAATTCAATAATGGTTTAGCGAAAACACAAAGGTGACTAGACGCTGCACAACACATTAGATACATATTTGATTAACCCATCAGTGGGTAATTTTTTCCATCTAAGCTCTTTGTTCGCCTCATATCCAAGCTCCGATATTGATCTTACATGATTCATTTTGCCCAAATAATCCCAAAACTTGATTTATTGCTCGTTCTTATTTCTGCATTTTCGCTAAAGAATTATTTTGGCAAAGCCACTTTTTGGACGAACCTATCAAAATATATTTGGAAAAGATATGGTAGCCTATGGGGACATAATCATGTTACGAGTAGGAAGAAAACGAAATTTGTAAAGTACAGACGTTCGCTATAAATAGTGAATTATTAGAAAAAAGGGGCATTATTTGCGAAAATAATTTACTACTGTCAGTCAAAGGGATACAGTCTGCCTTCGTTTATCCCGACAGATCGGGACCGGCCGATTCTGTCCGGATAAGAGAGGGTCCGGATAAATGAGGGTCCGGATAACGAGGGAAATTTGTATGGAAAAAATCCTTCCAGGCCAATTTAGTCCGGATAACTGAATTTTCGGTTAAAAATTTGAAATTTTTAGCGCGAATTTGAATTTTTTTAAAAATTTTTCGCTATTCTTGGCCTATTTTTTAAAAATTTTTGACAAATTTATAAAAAGTGGGCTGAAAACCGAAAAATTTATGGAAAAAATTCAAACTTTTGATCAAAAATTCGGAATTTTTGGTAAAAAATCGGCCAAAAACAGCAAAATTTTTAAATCAATAGGGGGTACCCTTTTGCCCCAAATTTTCCCAATTCAGTCCGGATAAACGAGGCAAGTCCGGAAAAATGAGGGAAATTTGTATGAAAAAAATCCGTTCCGGCCAAAACCGTCCGGATAAGTGTAGGTCCGGATAAACGAGGGCATACTGTAGTGTATCTTCTGATTTTCAGATAATTCCTTCTTTTCGGGTTACATTTATGAATTTTCTGAAGTTTAGAAGGAACCTTTTTTGTGGAATGAATTTTGAAGAAATATTTATTTTTGTATAATTTGGTGAAAATTTACTATTGACTTCTAATTTCCCCCTAACAATGTTCTGAAAAATAGCCTATGAACCCGGGTATAACTTTATCTAAAACCGAGCTAACTATTGATGAAATATATATCATAATAGCTATTACTTGGTTATAAGTACAATTTGGTATGTGCTTCGTCTTAAGCATCGTTGTCAACTTTGTTTTGCTTCCAAGAACTAACCTTTTGTACAAACAGAAATTGCCTGAAAAATTGGCAGAAGTTTCAACCAATATAAAAGTTCAAGATGAATTTATTTGTAGTAACAGCACCTATGTCTATAGTTTGTTCTAGCTAATCTAGAGCCAACTTTACTGAGAAAAGATTTATTTTCTACACAATGTTCCCATGCTTGCTTAGTTGTTGCCGAAAAAATTGTCATTAAGCCTTGTTTTTGATACGTAATGAATTACCGGAAGTTAAACAACAATTTATGTGTATTGGTCCTCTTTCTGATCTTATAGGAAATTGCAGATCGCTAAAATAATCACAGAGTAAAATTTCTGACTTAAATTATCAGTTTTATCTTCAGGCATTGAACAGAAAAATGTCGACAAATCCGCCCCAAATACGCTCATATTTGACGTATTTAAACTTTGCCGAGACAATACTGACCCTTGCATTCCAATCCGTTTCAATCACCTCAATGTCGCGTCTGGTCTATTGCGCCGCATTCAGACGAAAGTCTCTGAGAGGGAACTTGTCCGCATCTCTGATCGTGTACTTAATAGTGCACATAATGTGCTCGACTTCTGCAGTACCCTATCACGTATACATTGTTTTGAATTGGAGTCCAGGTAAAACATTTTCTGTTTGTTAATTAATGTCAGTTTTGGGTTTTAAATAATGCTCTAATAAAATTCTGATATGTTATACCTACTTGCTACTATTTTGGGATGTAGTCATGTATGATCAATTGCTTCACTTATCGGCCTCCTCCAAATCGGAACAAAATCGGTGCTATAGGGGCCTTAGGCTAGGGAAATACGAAGAAATGTGAGCTAGCTTACGTACCAAGTTTGATCTTATGCCTGATACTTTACCTCCAGCTACCTCCATCTACGTCAAGTGGGCGGATGCTTCTGTGCCCTTTGCCAACAGAACCCGATCAAATGTTTAAATCATACCAATTTCATAGATCATAGAGATGTAATCCAGATAAACATTTGCACGTAATTGAACTTTTATTTTTAGGTGCAAACAATTACAGCCCCAACTTGCTTTTTTGGTTGGGCATGCTGCCCAACACGTATTACTTTGTCTCGCCAATTCCTGTATTCTTTCTCACGTTGGACAGGTGTCTGGCACTGAAGGCCCCTTTCTTCCATAATAACCTGGACAAGAAGTGGATCACTGTCCCAACAATTGCCACTTTTCTAACGGTCTATGGAGTCTGTATTTATTTCTTTCTAAGAGAACTTCCTTTGGATATCGAAAAGAGTAAGACATTTTTCATGAAATGGCTATATTTATAAAGCCCGACAAGCCTTACAGCGGCTTACATAAAGCTCATAGCATTATTTTCTCAGAGAGAAACTTTTCTCGCACGTAATCTTTCTCAGATCGATTTTTAAAAGTGTTACCAATTTTTCAAAAATCGACTTCGCTTGGTATCCATACCCGAATTGTAGCAAAAATTCTAATACCGAAATTTTTTCGACTTACTTAACACAAAGTGAGAAATTCATGAACCATTCTAAGAAACTTTCTCATTTTTAATTTTCGTTTAAACAAATTTACTTTTCAGCCTCGATGTGCACTCTCTTCGCCTGTACTCTGTTGAAAATTAGAGCAATACCGCAACAATATATCAAACTGATAATGGGTTGTATGAATGTTCTTTGTAGCTTTCATTTCTTGTATGCCTTGAGGACAGGAACTGGCGAAAGATTTGTACGCTTCTTTCACACTAAAAGTTTTCTATATGTTTTACCTTTTAGAAAAACAGAGTTGTAAAGGTCACAATGGCCTTCGAGCTATGCTTTAATGTCTTTCCGAGTGCATTCAGCTATGCTTTCAACATTGTACGTTACATTTCATTATATGCGCCAACTTTTTCGGTACAAAAGGAGATTCTAGATGTTTTATTCAAAATTTAATTGGATTAATAAAATTCGGGCCAGCCACGATTTCCACCAAATTTTAAAAGAAACCCGAAACGATTTCCACAAGCACGATTCCAGGGCAAAGCTCCGGAAATCGTGCCTTAGGAACGGGCTCGGTATAGGTTTGAAACTAAGGATTAATCAAAGTTGAGAGAATTATGATAAAAATAAGTAAAGAAGGAAAAAGTGATTTTAAATAAAGTTAATCACGAATAAGGAACGAAAAAGTGTTTTTAAATAAAAGTAACAAAATCAATTCGTTCGGACTCTTATCTTGGACGACAAGACAACTACTACCGGTATCCTCAGTAGGGCGTGTTCAGTCGATATGCCTATACCTATGCAAGTATAATCACGTTTTGGTTCGGAATCAGAGATATTGATTGCTTAAACCTGAACTGAGGACCATGCCGAATAAAAAAAGGATAAAATTAGGCCGAAAAATCGATTAAGATTCAAGCATTCAATGAAATTTGTTTTCAATTAAAATTGTTTCGTAATAAGTTTTGAAATTTTTTGACGGATTACACTTTGAAACTGTTCCACCTCGAATTTCCACTTTTTCAGATCTTTGGCACAGCATCTGGCAACTATTTTGGGTCATACCCCGTAAGTTTAAAACTAGACTGCCCTTTTATAGTATTTTAAATTTAAACAGTAAGTGCTGAAATTCAGGTAATGTTCTGCACTTTGGATTCTGCTTGCTGCGGCTTATATTATTCGGCGATATTTTTCACGAAAAGCAGAAACATCATCGTAGGGAGCGTTGCGGCGAAGCACAGTACGACGCCATCGAGATGATTGTCGAAACAGAAGTTTGTGACATGCTTGAGGCATTGAAATGGAAGGAAAAGGCATAAATTTGCCATTGCATATTTTTCATATCCCATAATATTTAATTGTTTTGCGGAAAGAATAAAGTTTTACTTAAAGTTTCATGTCTTGTCACAATTCATATAAGTGGAAATATAAAGGGATGAAATAATACTTTCGCAACTATAAGACAACTGGAATATACGAAAAGGTATTGGGCGAAGGGGAATGGTAGCTTTGAGCACTTGTTTAGATTCTGAAGCTGCTAGGATCTTTAATGTTCTATAAGAGTTAGGCAGTGACTAGGTTTAAGCTTCTTCTTAAGCTTGTTGTATTTGTGAACAAAAGAAATTTAGTTTTATTTTAAGCGAAATCAAGACAAAGGCTGTTCGAGAACGAACAAAAATTGAACGGCTATGCAACAACTGAAATATTTGAGGAGAGGAGGCCCTTTTATAGGGCCGATGACAAGGCTTTCAAAAGCATGAAAGGAAACAATGTAAGCGCACTTTTTGGTGCTAGAGTTTGAAAGGGAATTTCACAAGCATTTTCTATGAAAAAGCTGATACAAATAAAACACAATTAATGAGTTTTAAACAGTGATTTTAAAGTGTATTTTGATCAGTCGCTTTAGCGACAAAGGATATAATTTAGCTCAAGCTTCTAATGGTTATTTAACATATCCAGTTATTGCGAGAGTTATAGTTTTGATTCAACTCTGGTGGCAATTTTTTCGGGGCGAAGTGGTATTTCAATTTAACCTGAAGTTAAGATTCGGAGCCAGCTTAGCTTAAACTCCTTTAAGCTTCTCGTCAAGCTTTTTGGTCACTCACAAATGTCTGCGTAGAAGCCTAATAGTCTGACCTCGGAAGGGTTCAAAGGCACATGCTGAGGATAGTGTAGTCAAAAAGCACATGTCTCTATGTGAGAGTTATGCAATACAGTCAAACTTGGGTTATAGTCGAGGCACGTCTTTTGTTCCTCTTGGGCTCGACTTTAAATCAGGTTTCATTATATTTAACAATTGTGAAACGAATAGGTGCATCAACTATATCCCAAGTTTGACTGTATAAAAGATATGAAAAAAATATGAACTATCGTTCAATAATTTTGCATTTTTATACACATTTACTCATTTCTTTCTTATTTTGAAAAGCAGAGAAGCAAAATTAATCACAGAAGTTTCAATGTGTACAAAATTAATGAATAAAGACATTTTTTCGTGATACAAATTCCCTGGCAACATTTTATGCTGTTCCCATCGCATTCACGTGCGTCGATGTCTGACGCATAACATATGTAAAGTAGAGAGAACATAGTGTGGCGTCTATTGAACATAGCATTCTGGCATACTGCCCAGTATAGTGCGCTAGAGGAATCCCTGTGACCTGGAATCACATCAGTCAGATATGACTAAAAATTCTTACAAGTAAGACAAACTATGTTAAACAGTAGCCCAGCATAACTAGGAAATGTTATGAAGACTAACTCCGTGATCGCCGTGTACTTTACAACCCGGTTGCTCTGAAAACAAACTTTAGAATGCTTCAAAATTCTTTAAAAAATTTTTTCACGTTTTTTTGCTACCAGGTGAAAAAAAGTGAAAAAAATTTTCTCAAAAAATTACGAAAAAGGCGCTATCTTACCCAAAAAATTTATTATTTTTATATCCGTTATTTTTGGCCCTTTCATAAACAAAAACGCCCGAAAACGGCCTCTGAAGTCGAATTTTCTCGCATTTTCCTTGTAAAAATCCAACTTTCTCTAACGGATAACTTTTTTTCGCAACATATTCGGAAAAAAGACTGGCACATTTTCTGTATATCACGTTGCACCAGCTGAATGTTCCTTGTCAGTGAACTAGTTACCCAGACACTATCTAAAGCTCAACTAGAGTATTACTCACCATTCCCTTTGCAAATGCGCTGACGTTCATAAGATACAGGAATGCCACAGAACACACAACGTTTAACGTTGAAATTACACTTTTTAAGGCTAATTGAGGCACATTTAAGTACTTTATAATCAAGCAGGCAAATTGCTCGCAACGTGCAACTGAAAATAAATATTTGAATTGTCTCTGAGAACGAAGACTTGTCACCACATGAACAGTGCTGCACCTGGACAACTCATCACCATATGGAAAAAGGCTAATTTCCAAAACAATACAATAAATTAAAATTTTTGATCAGTTTTTATCATAAATTTTTTCCTCTAGAATATAGCTCTTGTGCAAAAGAAAAATTTTTGGTCAAACACGACAATTTTCTAACGAAACTTTTTACTTTCCATTTTTCAAACGACCAAAAATGTGAATTTAACCAAATATGACGAATATTATACGAAATAGTGGCTTTTTAAACTGTCCAGTGATAAAAAGCTCTCTCACCTTTTGTTAAATCCAACGGCAATTCGGCCAAATAAACGACGCAGCATAGGAGATAGCATAAAAAGATGGTAACAACATCAGCAACTAGCAACCTTTTCCGATACTTTTTGCCACATGGTATGTACATTCTTTTCAAGACAAAACATCTGTCTATGGTGATGAACAGAACCGCAACTGGAGACACCGCTAAGTAACTTACATCAAGAATTCCGGTCCAAAATAAGACGTATTTGTTATTTAACTGATGAGGATCCTAGAACGTTATCTTTTTAGAAACATACAAGGAGGGAGAACCCGCGGCTGTCGCCGCGGACGTGTGCGCGAATTATTCGTACACAACTATAATGTTAACGAACTTCCGGAAGCCATATGTTCCGGAAAATGCCGATGTTCCCAGCGAGACCGGTACCAATCGTCTTGCCTCGCCGAGAGGAAGCGATTAACGTATCACACGCCCGGATCCGAGCACCGACGGGTATACTTGCCCTTTTACGTGACTCCCGTAAGTCACGTTTCACATGAGGTCGGAATAAATCTGACCCCGGATTCGAGATCAGCGGGGTCGATTTACTATAGTGGGGTTCCATCAAAAATGATAGAAAACCCATAAAACAGAAAAAAATTTCCGGGGCAGGGGGAACGTGACGCAGACACTGCGGTTTATGTAAGAGTGGATTGGTCATTTCTGAATATAAAAAATTGGCTAAACGACAAAGATTTAACCTAACCGGACTCACAATCTTCTCATTCATCCAATGATATCACTTTTTTGGATCATAGTGAATATATGTCGCCCTCGGGCCGTCAATGTATTAAAATAGAGTATTAAAAAATTACATAGACGATTTCTCGATAAATGTCACCGAGTACCGATATTGAGGCATTGGCACAATGGAACATCAAATAAACAGTCATCGTTCCGCTTTCCATGCGAAACTTTCTGCCATTCCTCACAAAAGACGTCCACATCAAAAGACGATAGTTTAGCGCAACGCATACCACTTTTGCGACAATTATTACGTACGATTGGAATAAATTCAAAAATGGGAGATAAGCCGGAGGATTGGCGTCATCTGGTGTCATTTGTACCTGAATTTCTTGCAAAATTTCATGTAAAAGAATACATGAAAGACTATAAAATGCAACGCATAAATCAGTATCAACATAAAAACAACAACTGAGTTAATATTTTGACTAAAGGTTCAGTACTGGCTACGCCAGTAGCAGCAAGCAAAGTTAAATTTTTTATTGGATTGTTTTTTTATGGGGTAGGATTGCGTTGTACGTAGTACTAGCTGTCCTACGCCGCCCCTCTCGCGGCGTCCCCCCCCCCCCCGCCGTCAGTATGCCCCATTTTTCAAAAAAAATTTTTTGTCTAAAAAATTGTCTAAAATTTTTTTGTCTATATTTTGTCTAAATTTTTTGAAAATCTGTATCAGCACATCCGTACGAACATTTTAAGCTATCACTTGCCCGGAAATTATCGGTGAAAGTGGTCTAAACACCACCTCACTGACGCAGGCAGAGACAGACAGACGGACACTGGCTTCTTAGTAAAGTATTGGTTTGGCCGGAAATTCGTGTCGGTGTTTTTAAATATAATTTTTTTCTCACGTAACGCAAGAGTGCCTATGAGTGTTATATACCGTTTGATAGCCGAGAGTTTTCTCCATGCAACCATACTTAAGTTATGTTTTTGCTTTGTAAAAAATTGTTAGCTATTTGTGATTCCATGAAAAATTTCAAAATCACCAATTTTTGAGCTATTTTTATATCTTTTGTGTGCAAAAATATTAGGCATTCTATTTCCAATTGTGCAATATTGTAGAGCAATATCAGCTCTAATACTTACCTTTTACAGAACATTTTTTCGTTTGATGGCTGCAGAGATATGACCATTTTAAGAAATGACGTCGCTCGAAAAATGGAAAATTTCAATTTTTGCGATTTTTTCAGTTTATGTCTCAACTTTGAGCGGTCATATCTCGCAGAATTTCGACGCAAAAGTTATTCTGTAAAAAGTATGTTGTAGAGCTAGACCTTGTCTACAAATGCCGCAATGCCACTTTTTAGAATTGTGCCAAAAGATAAAAAGAAATTATTCATGAAAGTTGCTAAAAATAACCAAAAATCAATTTTTTGGGTGTGCTTCCTTAGAACTATCATAAAGTAATGGTTACATGTAATGGTAAATCATGCTATATATGGTTTGAAAGAGGAATGAATGTGCTACCGAATGGTATGTAACACTCAAGAAAAACACCGCTTTAGATTAATAAAAATTGACTTTGAAAACACCGACAATAATTTCCGGCCAAACCAATAACATATGCTCTAAGTTCCCTCGTATTCCAAGAGGGAATGAAGGGCGCTCCGCGCCCGACTGGCTTGCCACCTGCGGTGGCTCGCAATGTTTATGGGGTAAGAGAATAAGCACTGGTAAGAATGCACTTTTGAAAAATTCGAGACAGAAAAAATGCACTAGTAAGAATCGTCTTCTGAATAAAATTTGTCTAAATTAAGCTAAATTTTGTCTAAATTTAGGTATATTTTAGCTAAATTTTGACCTCAAGTTCGGATTCCCCGCAAAAAGTTACCCTAAAAAAGTACATTTCAAAATTAAGCACCACTAATAATGGCCCTCTGAAAAATGGAATAAGCACTGGTAAGAATAATCCCAAAATTTGACGGCCCGGACACGCATTACTACAATACTAGGTAGAAGATATAGTTTAAGCTCATGGTTAGATTTAGCTTCGGACGAAACCTTAAACGTTAATTTTGTAGGCCCAAATCATAGCACATTCTCAACTGCTCTGTTACCTCCAGCACAGAGAGTTACTACTCAGTACGACCAGGTAGTTACCAAAAAGTAAGTCTGGTTGGGTCGTATGAATCAGAAACCAATTCGAGAGTTGTTGACCTTTTTTGACTGTATTTGTGCAATAATAAAATTTCATAAATTAAATGAAGTTACCTTTCTAAGAATGTTCAAATTATAGTAATCCCATTAGCTACATCCAAGGGACGTGTTCCTTTGAGCCCATTTTCATGCCAGACTGAGAATATTGATTTCTGACATTTAAAATGTACGAGCTTGCTATAATGAAGTTAAGCCGACTAACACTCCAACGCTCAAAACAGTAATTGTTAATAGTCATCATTTCATTACTTACCTAATCTTAAGTAAGATAATTTTAAGGTGAAAGCATGGTTTTCAGTATTGGTAACGAGGAAAGCCTTTTCTGAATCCTTAGCAAGGAATTTCTAAGAGTTGGAGCGAACACTGTTGGCTTTGTTGGCCAGGCAGTGTTCGGCCCATCTCTTATATCCTCGCTAACACTCTCTCACTCTTTGAAGAGGTGTCCAAGCGATGATTCACCAACGGAGCAACTATTCCCCATCTAATGGTGAAACCGAACGTCAGTCTGCCAAATTAACAACAAAGCCAACAGTGTTCGCCTCAACTCTTAGAAAATTCCTTGGTAAGGATACGGAAAAAGTTTTCCTTTGCATTACCAATTCTGCCAACCATGAGTGAGGTTTTTTGTTATTGGGTTGCTATCGTATTATAGCTAAGAAATATTTTTATTATAAACGGAAATTGTAACCAATCTCAGCGAAGAAAGCTGAATAATTAGTTACAGTTCAGGATGTTTCCGTACAGAGCACTTCAACAAATGTCTGCGACTTTTCAAACCATCAGGAATATTTAGAACGCTATTTATCTATCTTCTTGTACATATTTTTTGTAATTTTAAAACGATTTCAATAAAATAAAAATCAGTCAGTTATTTTATGGTTGACAAAAACTACTTTGCGAAAATTTAAAATTCGTACGTATGAAGATTGAGGAAAACTGTTAATTTTTCAAACTTGTTGCTTTTGCGTTCGAAGTTTATGAAATCTGTAAAAAATTAAAGGTTGGCTCTCCATTTCGATTCGATCATTCATTGAACTTTTGACGTCAAACATATCTCAGGAATATGACACACCAAAGTATTTACCGCATTTTATTGTAAGAAAAACAAAAAACGACAAAGTGAAATTATCATTATTACAGGTGAACATTTCAAAGTGTTTTTAGCGAAAATGAAACAGAGCGATTGCATTGAAAAGGAATAAAATAGAGCAGACTGGCTGAAGATAGCAATGAACAACGGTGCTGGAATTTTCTTTGACTTCTTTCAGGTGCCCATTCCCATCACACATCTCATCGAGCTCCTTTGCTTTATCAATATCAGAATAGAATTCGTTCCACACATTTGCATCATTTAATCTCACCAAACAATCGATGGCTTTTTTGTGCAATCTGAAGTACAAAGGTTTGACGGTTACCGCCCAGTTGGGGTGGAATCCCAGTTGGGGGGACATCCAGTTGGGGGGGATAGTTGGGGGGGAATCGATGTCTCCCCAAGTGGATGTCCCCCCAAGTGGAAGTCCCCCCAAATGGATGTCCCCCCCAACTGGGTTTACCCCCCAAGTGTCCTTTTTTTTTAAAAACGTTTTTTTACCCTAAAATGCATTTTTTTGCCCCAAAAATGCATTTTAGGCCCATTTTAGGCTCTGTATTCGATGTTTTCGTTCCTTTTCGTTCAAGAATATAATGTTGCGAACAAGTTACATGACTTTTTCATGTAAAAATTGCACTTGATTCATCCTCAAATTTTCATCTTCTAATGGTTCCAAGGTAACCATAGGAATTTGCTTTAGGTTAAACAACCCTTATAAGGGCATAACGAAGTACTTAGGCTTAGGCTTAAGAGGAACTTAATCTTAGGCTTAAGCTCCCGAACAACCCTTATAAGGCGCCAAACAAGCCATTAGGCTTGGGGCCCCGCTGGGCACGCACAATCGGACTTAGTCTTAGGCTTGGGGCTTAGGCTGCTGTGCAGTCTTAGGCTGAACAACCCAACAAATACGAATTCAGCAAAAAAAAAATGGCACGCCCCAATCGGACTTAGTGTTAGGCTTAAGCTCACGAACAACCCTAAAAAATGGCGAAAAACCAAATAAAGCCTCAAATAACTGGAAAAAAAGCAGCAAACATCGAATACAGAGCCAGAAATTAGCCTAGGAGCATATTTAGGGCAAAAAACGCATTTTTGGGGCAAAAAAATGCATTTTAGGGTAAAAAAACGTTTTTTAAAAAAAGGACACTTGGGGGGTAAACCCAGTTGGGGGGACATCCATTTGGGGGGACATCCACTTGGGGGGACATCCACTTGGGGGGACATCCACTTGGGGGGACATCCAGTTGGGGGGACATCCACTTGGGGGGACATCCACTTGGGGGGACATCCACTTGGGGGGACATCCTCTTGGGGGGGGACATCGATTCCCCCAACTATCCCCCCAACCGGATGTCTCCCCCAACTGGATGTCCCCCAACTATCTCCCCCCCAACTGGGATTCCCCCCCCCCCAACTGGGGTGATGTCAGGTTTGACTACTGTGCCATAGACGCATATCTGCGCCGAGAAAAATATTTTAGAGTGCATTTTTCTATTAGTCCATATTTTCAAATTTTCCGCCTACGTGGATAAAAGTTCGGTTGAGATCGTATCAGCCATGAATACAAAGGTAATTGTTTATTCGAAGGAACTTGGCATGTCATTACTTAACTTTTACGCATAAAAAAGCATTTCTATGGTTCTCAAAATCTGGCTACTCTGAATGAAAAGACCAACCTACATAACTCTTCGTCAGGTTTTGACAATTGTATGGCGCCATCTAACTGTAAAATTTTTATTAATGGTATCAAATATACTATGAGGATATTTTGGAAAACATGAAAGCTAGAGATCAGATCTGGAATTTATCTAACCAAAAATGTTTTCTTGAACGATAAAAATGAATAGCATTAAAACATTTCTAAATTATTTATAACGAAAACATGAAAGTTTGATCCAAAAAATAGTGTAACCAATTTTTAATACATACATTCACCTTCGTAAATACACACTCTATAGAATCTTCCTCGGAGGCTTTTGCGGCGGCAATGAATATCATGATAATAGCTAGTGAAATTAGCAAACAGCGCATTTAGAATGACGAAACCTAAAGAACCTTTTCATTTTGCTAAATAGTTTTATGTGTACTCAACAAAAATAACGAACACATTTCCGGCACAAAAAACCTCGAGGATTGGACAAATAGCAGGGAGGACAGGCCTGAGAATACGAACCATCTCTTCATTTTTTGGTAAAGGACAGAAGTGCGGTTTAAAAATGAGCACTGAAATTTATATAGCCCTATATGGATTTTAACATATTAACGCGAGATAGAGTATCTTTGGAACTGATTAAGTTTTTTCTTTCAGGGCGAATGTTAGCATAGATATAAAACGGATATTTATTATTTGAGTACTAATGAACACTTTTCCTAGAGAATGGCTATATTGATTCTCATTGTGTGTCGTAAGCCGGGATGGCAAACGATTACGATGTGGGATCAATAGGGAAATTGAACCCGAAATGTACTTAGGAAGGAACTACACAGGGAAGTCCTTCAAAGTACCGAAACAATAGGGAATAACGACTGGGTAGTGCCGCCGATAAACACAAATCAATAATAGGAGAGCAAAGTGACCTTAGGTCGAAGACAAGTTGAAGCGCAAATTCACGAGTGAAGAAATAATACCAAACTTTAGAAGTTTGGTCAATAAATGTGTGTAATGTAGCTTATGAGATTGAGGTGGGCTTACCTCGACCCTTAGTGAGTAAGTAAAAGCCCGTTTATAAGAAAACGATTGGAAAGTAGGAAATTTATTTAGGGAAAATCAGCACAAGAAATATGAAGTAATCTTGATCAAAAGCGAATTTGGGGAAATAGGACTGAAAGCTAACTTTCAATCAAAGTCTGACACAGTGGTTTGGTCTGGGGAGCGACCAAGAAAGCGATCAAAAATGGGGAGTCAAAATCGCGATTCAAGAAAGTGGATACAAGAATGAGAAGTGATTTTAGCCCGTAAATTTGGCCCTTTTATAGCGCTGGAAAGGACCCGTCTCCTCAATTGAGACAGTCGGCCCAGTCCGCGACGCCAGGCCCGGGCGGGGATAAGGAGATATTTTGGCCCCCATTGAAAATGAAGACCCGACCATCTGTGTCAGTTAAAAGGGAAATGTTATATAAAATTGTGATCAAGAAAACGGCACATTCCAAATTTATTCAATGGCTACAAAATACGGTGAATTGAATGATTTTCGAGTCGCTCGCGACATTCCCCTCAGTATGTTTTATTTATTCTTGCTGAGAGTTCTTTCGGACATTGTAAGTTGGCATTTCCGCGAGAGGTCGGAGAGAGAGATCGAGCGAGAGAATTGCACGACACGCGAAACATGAAACGGGATGAAGTTGTGAGGAAAAATCCTTTGTTCTTTCTGACATTGGCTCGAGGTGATTGCAAGGCACATGAGAGAAGAACTGATTCGCGTACTCGAAAATTGTGCTGGATAGGAAGTTCTTGTAACAGGAATCCTGGGAATAGGGGATATGATTTGGACGAGAATGGGAGTTTAAGAATGGAAAATTTTGAAAAATTTTTGTATTTTGAGTTGTGCTGGCGCTGTTTCTCTAAGCGATGGAAACATAGTAGGAAGAGTTTAGGGAATGGTTTATTCAATGGCATATGGGAATATAGGAAATCGTAGCGTCAGCTCCTCCGCCCTCTGCAATTTTTGACAAATCCAGAATGGGAACTAGAGGAATTCGGGAAACGGCGTATCTGACTTCTTCTTGAAGTTCTTTTGCATCAGTATACTTTTTAAATAAGGTGGCTTTCTAGGAGGCCGTACGTTGGGAATTGTATGAGTTGCGCCGTTCAAATTTGAACTATTATTTAGGAAATCATGTTCGTCGTTTGCGCGATTCGAAATTTTGGAAAATTGGTCTGGGAAAGGTATTTTGGAAGAAGTGACATGATTTGAAAATTTGGTAGGTTGAAGATCAAACTGGAAAAACGTCGCATTATTGTCCGAGTTTTTAGGGAAATAGGAAAAAAGTGGCGACGATTTCATAGAGCTCTCGATGTAGGAGGTTTTAGCTGAATGAAAATTGCCAAGCATAGTCTTTTCATGATCCATTGCTTGAGTTGGAGAGAAATGTTCAGAAGTTATGCTGATTTTTCCATCTGCAATATTAGGAGGAGGTTCGAGTTCCAAAGTCGTTTGACTCAAGTACGAGATAGGGACAGCGACATTTGACAAGCACTTCACATTTGAGGAAGTAGAATTGTGAGTATCCTTAGAACTCGATGCAGATGAAAAAACAGTTTTAGGAAATATAGGATTCATTCCAAGAACACAACTATTAGCGGCAAGTGGTGTCATCTTTGTACATTCCGGTGTACATCCATTCAGTGTTGGATATGGAGTTCTTGCTTCAAAACCAGGTGGAATAGGAATATGTGTGGATGGCGTAACAGTTGGTAAAATAGGAAGCAACGGAGAAACTTCTGAAAAATTATCTACCGGGTATAAGCCCAAAGTTTGAATTCTTTCGGCCTTCAAATTAATATCAGTGTCGCATTCATGGGAACGGTGTTTTGAAGAAAAACAGTAAAAACAAGATTCTCGGTTTTGTTGCAAAGGAATAAAATTATTCAGAAGGGAACAAATGGGCTGGGAATAAGGGATAGCATTACAATTTGGGAAATTTGGCTGGATTGCATTTGTAGCCACGAATGACATAGTTGGAATAAAAGGCTGTTTTTCTTCGGATTTTGGATTAGAATTCTGGAAATTTCCTATGTTATTGGCGTTGTAAATTTGTGAAGCTTTACTAGTATTCATATTCCTAGGAGCAGAATTTTCGAATTTAAGGTCCCGTATTCTCTGTTGGGCTCTGAAGACCTCTTCCTGTTCATTGAGAGTAGTTCTGAGTTTTTGGCGAATTTTTGCAGTTGTCCAAACTTCACCAGTAGGAAGAGAATTTCGAGAGGAAATCATTATTTTAACCAAATATGGAGGAAGCTTGTCTTGAATAAGTTCTTGAATTAAGAGAGACTCAAGATCTTCGCCCATGCGTATTAAGTGGGAACAAATTTTGTCCAGTTCATCCGCGAATCGCCTCAGGTCATCTCTTTTCCCCGTGGTTGGCTTAAGAATTTGAAGGGAATGATATAACGATTGTTTAATAGCAAGGGGGTTTCCGAATTCAGCCTCTAATTTGTCAATAGCAGGCTGATAGTTGGCCTCGACTTCATCCAAATCGGAAATAGCACTAGCAGCTCGCCCCTTTAGGCATTCTTTAAGGAAGTGTAATTTGTGAACAGTGGGCATGTCATAGCTATCCACATCATGGATCATCGTCTTGTATTTTTGCCAAAATGATGGCCATTCGGATAGCTTACCATCAAATTCGGGAAGTGCTATGGCGGGAAGTTGAAGCATAGGAAGCCTTCGGGGTCGAGTAGGAATTACATTGGGAGAAGGCGTCACAGTTACATCGAGCTCTCCTCGGAAGAATTTCAATTGCCGAGTATAGGACTTCAATTGGAATAACGTCTCAGGGTATTGGCTGTCATCTATGAAAGTTTGCTGGCTTTTCGCGTCCGTTGATCTTTCGCTGCCGAGCATGGAGTGTTGGACCGTCTGCCAATGTTGTCGATTATCTTGAATTTCATCAATAAGGAATGTGGCATTCTCGATTGTTTTAATGACCTTTCGGCGAAGGGATTTGATATCGCTGACATCGATCATTCCATCGGGAATTTCGGTCGAAATTTTGTCACTCAGAAGTTCCTTGGCCTTTTTGTTAGCTATGTCGATAGCAGCTGAATAAGGGCCGGACATTTTGGAGTAGGATGTGAAAAAGTTTGGGAATTAAGCAGGAAAATATGCTTGATAACGGACTTGGAAGAAGACGAAAAATTAGATCAACTGTAGTGTAAATAGGGAAGTTCAAATCACAGGTAAATTAAACGGAATATTTCAAGGTAGTAAGCAAAAGGTAGGTCGAGGATCCCATGCGGGGGATGTCGTAAGCCGGGATGGCAAACGATTACGATGTGGGATCAATAGGGAAATTGAACCCGAAATGTACTTAGGAAGGAACTACACAGGGAAGTCCTTCAAAGTACCGAAACAATAGGGAATAACGACTGGGTAGTGCCGCCGATAAACACAAATCAATAATAGGAGAGCAAAGTGACCTTAGGTCGAAGACAAGTTGAAGCGCAAATTCACGAGTGAAGAAATAATACCAAACTTTAGAAGTTTGGTCAATAAATGTGTGTAATGTAGCTTATGAGATTGAGGTGGGCTTACCTCGACCCTTAGTGAGTAAGTTAAAGCCCGTTTATAAGAAAACGATTGGAAAGTAGGAAATTTATTTAGGGAAAATCAGCACAAGAAATATGAAGTAATCTTGATCAAAAGCGAATTTGGGGAAATAGGACTGAAAGCTAACTTTCAATCAAAGTCTGACACAGTGGTTTGGTCTGGGGAGCGACCAAGAAAGCGATCAAAAATGGGGAGTCAAAATCGCGATTCAAGAAAGTGGATACAAGAATGAGAAGTGATTTTAGCCCGTAAATTTGGCCCTTTTATAGCGCTGGAAAGGACCCGTCTCCTCAATTGAGACAGTCGGCCCAGTCCGCGACGCCAGGCCCGGGCGGGGATAAGGAGATATTTTGGCCCCCATTGAAAATGAAGACCCGACCATCTGTGTCAGTTAAAAGGGAAATGTTATATAAAATTGTGATCAAGAAAACGGCACATTCCAAATTTATTCAATGGCTACAAAATACGGTGAATTGAATGATTTTCGAGTCGCTCGCGACATTGTGAATGCCATAATAACAACATAAATCACATCGAGCAAACAAAACGAATAAATGTTAACGGAAATGATAATGAAGTTTGAATGAATAAATGATCAAAGTGTCCAATCATTATTATGTGTAGCGCTTTGCCATTTTATCCCTTAAATATCCGAGGATTACTAATATGCATTACTTGGTTTAAGAATACGAATAGTGTTTTTTTATATGGCGTCTGTCAATCGATTCCCCCCCCCCCTCCGGTCATTGGGCCCCCTTCAGAAAATCACATAAAATGTCCAAAATAGCGCTCCTGGGTTATTTTTTGCGCTGAATTCATTACGCCACTTACAAATGTGGCGTCAAGCGTAAGCCTAATTGCTTAAAATTTAACGAGGAATGATGCTCGGTCAGAAGAAGAGGCTATTTCGACCGCGTTGACCCATAAATTAAATATGGAAGAAGAATCATAAGTCTGGTAGCCGACTATCAGCGTTGGTAGCCTGTACCTGAATATGTATTTGAATCTGTCCGAACTTACAACTTAGGCAGTGGTAAATGTGAGAACAAGGCAAGATGTACCATGTACTTAGATAAAACTTGCATATACAAAGCCTTGTTTAAACTGTACTTTAACAAAAATTCACCTCAGAAAATAGTTTCAACTTTTACACTATTATTTCAGAAGTTTCACTCAAAAATTCAACAGCAATCAAATATCCATATAATCGCCATCTTTTAATACTTTGTCGAGCATCAATTTTATAAACAATTGACAGAAATTTAATTTAACCACTTTTTTGTCATTTAATTTCTTTTTTTAATTTCAAAAACCGCATTTAAATTAATTTTTGAATCCTGAGCACGAAAGCAGAGCCGGCATTCCGAATGGATCCTGATGAATGTATGCCATCGTAGTTTGCCTGAGTATCTTGTGAATGGAAAGTTTTAAATTAAAATAACAAATGAAATTGAAATTGAAAACGAAAATTAATCACTTTGTGTCGTGTTAAATTTTTAAAGGCTCTTTTTATTGCGTAAAACACCTAGATCTTCACCAAAGACATTAATCCACAAATTTTAATCCTTACGAAGTCGCATTTTTGTCACAAAACACATTTCTGAGGCAACAATTGTGCGAAATTTCCGTCAAAAATAATGCTGAAGCTGTAATGAGAGCGAAGCAAATAACTCTGTCGAATTAATAATGGCAGGTAAACAATAATCAATTTTCTTGCTACGTTTTTGATTAAAGCAAGAAGGAATACGGTGTTTTGCGGAGGTTGGCAATATCATATTAGATGAGGATTTCATCAAGAATTTTTCCATGAGGTGAGGGCATTCCAAGAAAATTGGTTGACATTTGAAAATAGAGGCACCAAACCATAGATGAAGAATCATTTCGAACGGAAGCAGTGTTCGGTTCGAGCAGCACAGATGCTTCCGGCCAGATTAATTGTTTCATTCTTGTTGAGTGTTTGAAGTCTGTAATTAAATGTCAATGGTTTCACATAAGCTTTTGCTTAACTTTTTATTGCCAAAGTCTGGGGTTCAAAATCGTGTAATTTCCGAGTTCACATAAAAATGAATATAAAATCTGAGAGAAGAGCATATTCAATCCAATGTTCATACCATAGAAGGCAACAACTCAGTGGGAGGGTTTCACGACGACGCATCCTTTAATTTTTGGTAATACGCCAAATAAGTGAAAGGATATCACTCCGAAGACAAAACGATGTCACTTATTGTTCTCCTTCTCCAATGTCGGAGTAGCGTGTTTTTGATATGGGAAATCATTTGGCCCGTGTCGGTTTCTGCCAGCGTTTGATTGGGTTTGTCCTATAGAGATATTTATACCTGAAATAAACAAGGCCGTAGTTTAACCTTTTGCATTTGTGATCATCAGACAGTTTATATACTTCTGTCTTTTCAGGTGATAGGTTATTGTTTAATGTTTCACCCCTAATTTCCGCACACAGTGGGAAAAACATTTAAGATCTTTAAGAAGTTAGTTTTATTCTTGCGCTGTGAGTTTTGGTTTGACTTCCGTTTCCGGTTTTAATGTCTGTGCAATTAAACTTGAACCTGAAAACTTTAGTTACTTGATATTTCAGATTTGAGCCTGCAAAAATATTCTAGAATAATTTAGAACCTTGTTCAATAAAACTGTGGTTTGATTCTGAACCGCCTTATTATAGGATTGGTACTACAGCTTATTACGCATTATATTTTTACCAAGAAATTTCGTTCGCAAATTTTGCGCGGTGGCCCCAAAACAAAAGTGGCTTATAAGGATGAGGAAAGAAACTTTTGCTTTCGCACTCCAGCACAAGTTGCGCTCCTGCGCGAGATTTCGATGACCAAGTAAGGCATCTTTGCTGTTTTCGGTGGTCGAGATCCTGCACAGGTGCGAAACAGGTGGTCCTTATAAAAACGAGAAAAACATCTTTGCTCTTGGTGCTTCTGCGCGACACTCGCACCAGCGCGACATCTCGACCTCGAAAAAACGCAAAAAGACACATTTGGGCTTCGAGATTTCGCGCAAGTGCGCGCCTAGCTCGGGGATCCTAGGAGCAAAGTTGCATTTCTCACCCTGATAAGGAACTTTTGCTTTTGGACCTTATTGAGGACCTAGTCCGATCGTTCAGTTAGCGTCGGATTCGTGCTCAGCGAGTCCTAATTCATAATAACACATGTATTAGTGCCCTGTATTGCGGATTTTGAGCGACTATAGAGCCTTAGGGTCGCCGTTTTGATCCTGAGGATCGACCCTAGGTAAAAAATAAGGTCATATTCGGATTCAGCGTATATGAATTACCCATAATGCATGTATTGCATCTCTTAAACTGAGATGTTTAGCTGATTTCGACCCTTAGGCTGGCCGTTTCGATCCTTAGGGTCGATCCTAGGTCAAAAATAATGTCAAAGCGGGGTCGAAAACCTATAAGGGGTGCAAAATATAAGCCATTAATAGCCGGGAATAGCTCAAAATAAATTAGCTACAACAATTAGCTACAGAATTAAGACTTTTAGCTATAAAATTAAGTTATGCCCGTGTCCACGCGCAGCCATTGCTATTCACCAATCTTTCGCGCCTAATTCAAACGCCAAATCTATTCATGGATATTCAGACGAACAGATAATAGTAAAAGACTTTTACTAAAAGTGCAATTAAAAAGAGTGCAGATGTAGTTAGATTGAAAGTGCGTTTATGATTATTTCAAGATTGGCTTACATGAATGAGTCAGAGTACAACGAGCAATGGACACTCATAGTAATAAGTTTATGTGAGTTTGTTTTCCTGCACTAAATTTAACTTTGAGTGAACTTGCAACAACTAACTGTTGTGTGCTATGCTTAGCAGCAATGTGTGAATTTGCAGCCGTGCAAAATAAGTTTCCCAAACCACAAACATTTCCGTTTCCGATTTTACCACCAAATGAGATAAACAGTGGGTATATAGTATGGTGCCATTCTAAGACTTTCGCTAATCTTTTTACGTTCAAAATTTAGTCTGCCGCGGGAAAGCGAATGAGACCATTGTTAAGACTAATATGGAACTTTACTTCTCAATGCATTGTGCAAACATTTCCGTTGAATAACTTTATTATTTTCTCGTTAAATTTCCTCGGTCGAAGCTACTTAATAAACCCTTCCGGGAAAGTGTTCTTATAAAAAAGTTTAGGGTCAGATACCTGGAAAATTTTCTTATTAACCAATGACTAAACCAAAAATTATATTGTTGGTAGTTTTTATAGAACAAATGTTTCGAAACTATTTTGCAGACATATAAAACTTAACCGCTTTCTTATTTGACCCATTCCGATATGATTGATAAGTAACATCTAAAATAATTATAGTGTCTGATTTATAAAAAATATATATCGGAAATTTCTTGATGATCGTATAGTGCTAAGAATTGTGAAATATTTCCAGACTGACGCCCGTTGTAAAAAGCATTGACAATATAAGACTAAAGATGTTGAAATTTTTTGCATTTTGCAAAGTTACGACAACCTTCAAGCCATAATCGCCTACAGCTATACTCTTGTCTGCTCAGTTAACCTGCAATTAATGCTCAAATAAGACATTTAATAACCGGTGTATTAAACGGTGCAAAGCTGGTTTCTGGTTTTTGCGCTGACTCAAACCGTCTGCATTTACTAAAATAAACCGGATGTTAGAAAAACTGAGCGCGATCTTTCTGTTCAACGCCTTTTTGTAATTAAATTCTGCTGAAAGTTGTAGTATGATTCTCTAGGACTCTACTGCAGTCGACTCTCCTTATAACGCGGCTCTATATAACGCGGATCTCTATATAAAGCGGGTTTTGTCCGGTCCCGGATTTACGCCAAAGAATTTGTGTGAGTTTGACTCTCTATATAACGCCTCTCTTATGATGATTCACATGGACTCTACTACAGTCGACTCTCTTTATAACGCGGCTCTATATATTTTTGGAACATGCTCTTTAAGTGACTCTCCGTATAACGCGGATTCATCATTTTTCGGGTTTTTCGCCAACTTTCTCTAAATTTTTCGGATTTTTGGTCAACTTTATCTAAATTTTTGAAAATTTTATCTAAAATTTCAAATAATTTTCAAAATTGAAACCAATTTTTACTTGGCGCCCTTTTTTTGGCAGCTTTATATATAAGACTCTCTATATAACGCTCATGCACGGAATTTTTTATTTTGACTCTTTATATAACGCGACTCTCTATATAACGCGGATTTCGTCCGGTCGCGAGACCCGCGTTATACAGAGAGTCGACAGTAGTAGATAAATAAATTGTGCTTGATTTTGTTTTGGCAATGGCAGATATATTGGTTTGGTAAGAAAGTATCCGGCGTTTTTAAAGTCAATTTTTATTCATCTAAAGCAATGTTTTTCTTGAGTGTTACATACCGTTCGGTAGCACATTCATTTCTCTTACAAACCGTATATAGCATGTTTTTCCATTACATTTAACTATTACTTTATGATAGTTCTATGGAAACGCATCCAAAAAATTAATTTTTGGTTCTTTTTAGCAACTTTCATGGATCAAATTTTTTACCTTTTGGCACTATTCAAAAAAGTATCATGGCGGCATTTGTAGGCAAGGTTTAGCTCTACAACATACTTTTTACAGAATAACTTTTGCTTTGGAATTCTGCGAGATATGATCGAAAAATAGCAAAAATCGAAAAAATCGCAAAAATCGTAATTTTCCATTTTTCTGGTGGTGTCATTCACTAAAATTGTCGTATCTCAGCATCCACCAAATGAAAAAAATTTTCTGTAAAAGGTAAGTATTAGAGCTGAGATTGCTCTACAATATTGCACAATAAAATATAGAATAACAAAGATTTTTATAGATAAAACTTATAAAAGTATCTAAAAAATCGGTGATGTTAATTTGTATCAGGTAATCATAAATATCCATTCATTTTTATGAAGCAAAAATATGATAGTTTGAACTGATTTTGGGACATTTTTTTCAAGTTTTTAGTTAAAATATAAGTAAGTAGTAATGAAGAAGAGAAATGCGTGAGAGTGATAAGCGTTGTAGTTTGTACTAGCATTAGCGCGTATTTAACAACTCAGCTATGCATTGCTCGTATCACTTTGGATGCCTGAGGAAATGTGAAGTTAGAGCAAGGTAAGGATGAGAATCTTGGGAAAATGGGCAATTCTCTCTTGTACTTTTAAAGTCAGTGTATCATTCAATTCCGTGAAAAGGGCAAAAACGGGGAATGTCAGTCTTCCTATGATGTAATGGCTTCAGAGGAGTTGAGCGAGAGCAAAATTCATAAAATGGCAAATTTTGATAGAGTTGTCGATTGATCGGTCATTCCTTGATCGAAACTGAGAAGAGACTTTTCTCTTTTAAGAATCATCGTTATTATACTAGACATTGAAGAGAGGTATTAATAACTTCTGATGTTTTATTTAATAATAGTTTAAAACCGATTTATTTACACTTTTAAACTCAAATTCATCATTTCAAAATAATATTCAAGTAAAGATATCAAATTTTACTGTATAATTGTTCCTCGAAGTGAAAAATTTTTTGCCATAAAGGCTTCCGGCGATATTTTCATAAAAATGTCACAACGTTTCTTTTGCATTTTTCAAAGGGCGACGGAATTGTGCCAAAACTTTCCTTCTTGAATGTACCAACTCCGCCATAAATCCAAACATAAAATCCGACAGCAAAACACTTCTTAAATGCCAAATGTCATTTCAAAACGGCATTTAACATCCATATGTCACCATATAATCACATCATGAATTATTATAAAAAGGATTTGAAAAACGGTGCAAAATACACTCATTCAACATTTTACGACCTATTCATATTTTACTCTTTAAGGTATAAGAAACTTGAAATTTGGCTCACTAATTTGTTTTCTTTTCCAGGTTTTTAGACATTTTTTCATGTTTTAAATTTGACATCTTGCAGTTATTATTGACGCTCGGCCGACGAACATTTTAAGTCATGACTCAAAGCTTAAGCTTAAGTATAAGCTTAGTTATGACCAAACTTCCAACATTTATAAATCAAAAACCAAAATTGTAACATGATATATATTAAAAACGCAACATTTTCTTTTCCTAAAAACAATTTAAAAAAAAGCGCAAAAAATGTATGTTGTTTCTCAGTTTAGCCTATTCTTTGCTCATTGCACTAATGTAAACATCCAGCACGTAACAGTCATTTAATCCAATTAAGAAACGAGTGCCCTTTGTCACGTTATCCTCCCAGTGGGTTATTTTAGTCAGGCCAAAAGAAGCACACATAGACCTATTCCTAGGCTTTCCAGCTACCAAAAACCACCAAATAATGACAATTTTAATCATGAAAGCTCTCTTAATATCTCTGGCTGAGCAGCACGAGTTGTTTTGCAAATGCAAACGTGGAATGTTTTATGCAATTTTGCCATTTATTGATAAATGACCTACCTCAAAATTGGATAAATTTATAATATGTGTCGTGTTGACCAAAGAGGAAAAGTTTTCCTTATTATATTATTTTCGGGTGTTTTTATAAGAATTTTTATACCAAATCGTTATGTCAACTGAATAGACCTTTTTTATTCAAATCACTTTTTCTTACGCCAAAATGTTAAACCCCAGGATGAGACCTTCAAGGGCATATCTTGAGATTTTGCCTTAGGCCGACTGTTGTCTTAGGCTAAAGCACCTTCTGAAGCCAGGACTTAAATGTACAGTGGATGAAAAGATTTTGTACAAAAAATTTGGTGCAAGAATAGCCGCCAATAACACTTTACCTTATAAAGGTCAAGATGAAAATTTATCCCCGAGAAAACAGTGAGTGAGTGAATTTTTTCTCTCGCACGAGAGATCTCTACACCCTTTTAAAATTCTTTGAATACATTAACGCCAAAAATATTGCTCGGATGACCGATTGTTGACGGGAACTAAATGCAACTTTGACGCAAACTTTCGGCTTTGCAGAAAGTGAGGGTGGATACAGCGTCACGTTCCGGGCCATTAAACGCCGAAATGGCATATGGCGGCGAAAAAGATATTTTCCGGTGTGTTCTTTGGTTCTGAGAATTTGTGTTATGTAAGCCAACTTGTTTTCGTCGAAGGGCCACACGAATTCGGAGTTTCTTGCCAGTTTCCGTTTGATAGTCTCGTATAAGTATGAGGAATTACTATGAGGCTGTTATTATGGAACCCAGAAATTATTCGCTAATTATTTGTGACATTTTTACCACTTCGCTATACTAAGAACCCAGTAAATGGTATGTAATGTTATTGATACTCCAACGCTCAAGTGACTTTGATTTGATTGTTTTTCTCCAAAATATCAAATTTCAGGAACACATATCGCTAACAAAATGACGCTTGTTATTCTAAACCCATATGGCAAACTACAAAATATAGCTTACTGGGAGGATAACCGTAAAACATTAAAAGAATTCGCCAAAACGAAAGATTTTGCGCTCAGTGCTCAGCCCTATCATTGATAATCAATTTCTTTCTCATAGAATTGGCTCTTTTTTTCTCTATCATCGCACTGCACAAATTCACCGCTGCTGTAGACTGAACCACTCAGTTCTGATCCGAACGCGCCAACCATAACACTGCGCTATGCGAGCAATGACTATGTTCTTTCAAAATCTCCTGTTTATGAACATTCATTCCTTTGCTCATTTCTTTCCCTCTTCAATACTCACCTCCTTCTTTCCCATCGCCGCCAGCCATTTGGAGTAATTTCATTAGCAGTTTTCTTTAATGAAAGTGATATCACTGCCTTCGAATTGAAATGCCAATAGGCCGCAAATCTTGCAATTAACATTCATTAACTGAACAGAAAAATACCAATGTTATTCAAAACAAAACATATTTTGCATATAAAGTCCCATGATTTGGGAACCACGCGGCCTCCGGTTACAGCACTGTGACCCTCGCAGTAAGAGGCATAATTAAAGTGAAGGTGTTTTGTCTCATGTAAAGGTAATGCCATTAGATTTGCTGCGGATTTTCAAAAGCGGAAATGGAAAAAGTTCATAAAGCTGCAAATTTTTTAAGGGGTATTGTTTCTGTTCTATATTGTTATTATGCAAAAGCTGAACATAAAAACATATATGGGAATCAGCATGTTCTGAACGTCTTTTAAGCTTAATTTGAGTGTAGTGATTCCCATCATAAGTGAAGTGATTCCCGCTTAAGTTAATTTGCAGAATCGGCAAAAATTGAAAAACATTCTACCGTACCTAGAAAGCTTATCTCAGAAGTGCCCCAAAATCATATGTTTTTAATTTCCTCTATAGTGCTAATGGTAGTACTAATATCCTTTTATTGTCTTTCTAAATAATTGCATTTCTAATAATCCTCGTGGAATTAATTATATTTTTGTAACAAGCGAATTTGTATTATATCTTTTTTGTACCCTTAGAAATAATTTCATTTCGATAATCCATAGAGAGACGACATTCGCACACCGGTTTTTCGTACAAACATGTTTTGGAATCCAACTTTTTGAAATGAAAAAACAACCACACTTTGCAAAAACATGATGTTGTCCTTTTATGGTGTGTAAGTTAGATGCTAATCTTCAAATTCTTCGAAATATTAATAATATTATATTATACCTTATCTGAAGGTGATTTTGGCTTTGTAAATACTACGTGCAGATTTAAATTCCTGTAATTTTGCATATTTAGGTGGTGCACTTTACCTTTAATCCTTCCTTTGCCCTTTAGCCGCTCTATAGGAAATGACTATTTCGACACGCTAATTGCTTCTGCGTATCCATAAAAAATTCGTGAGCTAATGACAAATCCTGGACTACTTATGCCCCGGATTCTTTATAATTCATATCAATGGCGACGTTCAAATGTTCAGAATCCAAATGTTCAGTGTTTGAAACTTTTTCAGTCTGCGAATGACATCAAATTCCTCAAATTCATTACTTATTTGTAGGAACATTATGTTAAAAGAAAGCATTCTTAAAGGTCTTAAAGATCTTACAGAGGTATTCCACAAATTCAAATACAAACTCTTAAGCACAGAGAGACTTTGTGCCCAACGGTCTTTTATCCTCAGGAAATTTGGCGGTAGGTTTCTTTAATCGTCTACCCCACGCAGTTTTTCTCAGGACTTTGTTTGGACGGATGGATGGCATCACCTCATTTTGCGGATAAGTATATCCGCCTCCGCCGCACTTTGTTGTTCTCGGCCGCACTTGTTGCTATTTTGATGCAGCAGTCACCTAGCAGTCTCGCTGCATTTTAACAGTTCCCCGAACTAATTTCTGTGAGAAGATTACCTTCTTCCTGCTGCAAAGGTGTGGAGGTTAAGCATTCTTTCAGATTTCCATGATTTTGGTAGGATTTGAAATTTTGAATGATTGAAGATTGGCTTGAGTAATTTAACGAAAATTGTTTCTTGATTAGACAACGGGTTACGTACTTGGAATTAATTATAGAAAGTTTGTTTGATGACATCAAAATTTGTGGTAGGCAGTTTAGTCACCAAATTAACGGACATTCCCGATAGTTTTTTTGGGATTTAGCGTTCTTCAATCTCCCAAATCCGGGATAATAAGAGAAGAATTCCCCACAAATGTACTTCATGGAATGAGATTCTCGCCGTCACCCCGCCCCGAAATCAGACACTTCCAAATGAAATTTTTGAAATATTAACCGACAATAGGCTTCGTATCCAGAAACTTTTTTTGGGGATTTAGCGAGCTGCATTCTCCATATATGTACAAGTTGCAATGAGTTGGTAGGAGTAACCTTTCCTTCATATGACATACCTCCGTACGAATTTTATCTGTATCTGACCAAAGTCCAAAAATAATCAAATCCCAAAAAGATTATAACTAGGGCTGGGATTTTTAGGTGCGCTAAATCTCGTTTTAGGTACCTAAAGAAGTGCCCTAAATGTCCAAAATAGGTGCCAAAAACCTTAAAAAGGTACTTTGGGTTTTCGTGGTTTTTAGCCAAAATAATCGTTATTTACCCGTTTTTCGTTTATTTTGCGATTTATGTATATTATAATTTAATTTGAACTATTTATTCACGAATTTTTTAAAAAATTTCATAAATTTTTCACATTTCCCAAAACATTTCAGAAAAATTTTTCTATGTTTCCAAAAAATTTCCCAAAATTGTGCCAAAATGCTCTAAAAATCTTCGAAAAAGCCCATTTTAGGTGTTTTTAGGTGCCGTACCTAGAAAAACCTATTTTAGGTTTTCTTAGGTGCGCACCTAAAAATCCCAGCCCTAATTATAACAATACTTTTAGTTTTGTTAGTATATAGTAGTTTGTGACTTTTAACCAAAAAGGAAACCGTAAAACGTGAATTTGATTGTTTTACTCACCCAAATTAGCTAAAAATATCTTTTTAAAATTAGTCTAAGTTTGTTTTGTGACGTACGTGTTTATTTTAGAATGTAATTGGACACTTTTCTTGATCCCACTCTTCTTTTCCTTTCTTTGACTGATAGACGAAAAATGCCAAGGGCAAATAGGTTCTCTGAACTGCTACACGTGGGCTGCTTGAGAAGACGAATTAGTGTAAATTTGACAGAGTATAAGTGAGTGCCTAATTTACATCCATTTATGGACATTGGCTTTTTACCTTTAAATTTTTCCCATTTTAGTTTCATTTTTTCAGTTTTTCTGGAAAATGTGAACCTTGAACATAGACCAGCAACATTTTTATATTGTTATAATAAAATTTAATATCAAGAAACATTTTTTCTTATCAAATTTTTCTGGCATCCGGTACGAATGAGCTTTCGATTTCTTAAGTTCTAGACTATATGAGTCAAAATAACGAAAAATAAAGTTTTTGCACTGATTTCCGTTGCCTATCTTGTCTGAAAAATTGAAATATCTAATTATCTCCCGCCTGAAATTCCCGTTTATGGTCTTGATCATGTCTTGAGCACCTAACATTATATGACATTCAAGAGACGGTAAAGTTCAGAGGAATGTGACTTGCACTTTGCGCTTCAAAATTCCGTTGCTGGAAATTCCCCACCCACACTCTCTTCCGGAACATTCAAGACCCGAGACCAAAATATGGGTTTGGTAAATTTGGATAATAGGTTTGGCAGGGGACTCAGGTTTGGCACGGGACTCAGCCTTCTACCCATCTTGACTTAATCACCACCTTTCAGCCGAAACAATATATGGCTACGCCCGCGCCGTCTTTATGCCTCCGGCATATTTCCGCCTACTGCCGGGCCTGAGCCAAGCACCTTGCTGCAATTTTCCAAAGGCTCATTTGCAGGTTTTCAATGCCTCATTTGGAAAACACACCCCCTCTTGACACTATTAAGTTTAATATCCAGACTCCAAATGGATTGAGTTTTGTTCGCGTTACTCATTCCGGTCAGTGTCCTGCCGAAGCACTTCATAAATCATTCCATCATTCGGCCCGCGCACTTTTCGCCTTCCGTGCCACACATTTTATTATTTGCTTATTATGTTCAGCCATTAATTTGGTCCGAAACCTCTAATGGAGCTGGCTTTCGAGTCATCCGAGATTTTTTGCCTGCAAAACGATGGCACGCGACTTTGGAGTAATAAATACCGAGAGGCAGGCCATGTAATTTGGGAGTTTCCGGTCTTCTCACCTGAAATATAGCGTGAAAAATTGCCGGTGTCGGGTCGCAAATAGAAATAATAACCGGGAATTATGCCTCTCTGCTCCCGTTCATGCAAAGGAAATGAAATCAGCCGTTTAAAAGGGTTCAGATTTTGCTTTTTTTCTGGTCTCGGTCACATGGGAGCATGTCAAAATAGTTACACTTGCCCGGAAAGTGTTTACGTTCGAGGAACAAAAACGAATTTCCTGCTTGATTTTTGAAAGTTGCGCAGTAATATTATTTGCTATTTCTTTGTCTTCTCACATTGTCTTCTTTTATTTCCTTTGTTCTTTTCTCTCAGTCATTATTCTGGCCTGGGAAAATCATTCGCACAAACGCATTTTTCTATTGTGCAAAAAGCCTTGAGGCCATGGTTCAGGGCGTTTTGTTACTGGATATATTTTTTTTGGATTTAGTAAGACGTAAATTGCAACATTCATTTGAAAATTTTGGGGTCAAGGGAACATTCATTTGTGTGCATTCTTGGATTTTGGGAGTTTGACCTTTTGGAGGATATCACCTGTATTTTGCGTGGCTGTTTTCCGGAAATCCTTGTTCCGGAAGCATTCCTTCTAGTCACCCATTTGGTTATATAGGTCCTCAGGATTCGTTTATTTATATCCATCTAGCCATCATTTCTGTTTGAACACACAAAACGCCATCGGACATAAAACAATCTGAGCCCAACTCGTTGCACTTTAATATACATTCCCATAATTCCTGTAAGAAATTAGTCACATTCCGTTCACATGCAATTGTACCTTGCTCCTGCGAGCCCAAGACATTGACTGGTTGCAAGAAAGACGGATAACATCTGACTATGCAGCTTATATCAGCACTTTTATGCACTAAGAGGATTATTTACTGGATTGTTTACTGTAACTGTTATTCGTCTGGAAGATAATTAGGAAAATAACTTTTCATCAGGAAGCCTTTGTTTTTTCCGAAAGAAATGAAATCCTAAAGAAAATCCTTTGGATTTACAATTTTCCAAGATTAGGCCAAAAGTGTCGCAACTGTTTTTGCAAAGTCACATTTTTAAAAGTGACGCAAAGGTTTGTAGAGAAATAACATTTTAAGAAGTTGCTCACTACAAATATTTGAAATTTTTCACATTCCTTAAATATTTCTGCTTTATTATATGCAAACATCACCAAAGTTTGTATTTTTGCGTGTTTTGCAAATACGTAAACACTTTTCTTAAATTGTAAGTATTCTTCTGGGGATATGTTTTGACGTATAATTGTTCGCGCATTCGCAAAGCGATGACATTTCAAGAAGGCATAGTTTTTTATTTGAATGCCAGATATTAAAAATTAATAACTAACTGTTTTTCATGCACTTGTCTGTGAAAACGTTAATTCCATTGAAAAGAACGTCACTATTTAAATGCTTTTGAAGTGACGAGCTTCAATCTGAAATCACCGTCTCGACTCGAAAGTGCCATTTAGAACATCGAATTATCCCGGAGCATGCCAAATATCGTTTTTAATTACATACCTTATACCCACGCTACAATGTCCCAAATGAAACGGCAAAAACGGTTTCAAAACCTGAAACCCGTTATGTGCTAAATTTGCCTGCTAAAACTTTTTAAACTCTCCTTTTCCGCTTTGCTCACAAAAAGGTCGTTAGTGTTAAGAAAATTGGTATGAAAGGTATCACCTTGACATCCAATGAGCGGAATTTGGCTGCTAGCTTCCCTTCAGGCGTTTTAGAATTCGCTGTTTTCGCGTTTGCGATTTTGAGTGGGCGAGCCGAAAAAACGGGTCATCTCGCCGCCTTTTAGTGTTTACGGCAATTTTATGCCTAATAAAGTAGAGCAAAATGGCAATCAGCTGCTGCAGTTCCGCAGCAGCACCTTACCTTTGACGTATCATGGCGGTGCCATTCGTTCATTTATTTATTATTTTTCTGCTCCCGGAAAGCATATCGCTGCCTTTATTACCAATATTGCGGTGCTGTGGCGCCCCTAAATGACAAATTTTATTTCCGGCTATGTTTTCAGGCTCGTGCCCCCAACTCAATTTGCGTCTATTTTTGTTGCCTCCACAGTCTGCGGCATTCGAGAGGCAGAACACACCTGCTGCCGGCCCACCTTACTCTGCCATATTACTCGGATTATATTATCGCTAGCATTCCTAGCCGTCTTTATTTTTTGCGACGCACTATGAATACCGTTTCGAAAACCCAAAATACACATCAGTCGAGGACATTCTTGACGTGGAGAATGTTGCCATTGGTCTCCTCAGGATCTTCCATGCTTCTATCATACGTCATTCTATTATTATGCCTTTCCATTCTGCCGGCGTCGATGGCCAACTCATTGGACAATCTCTCCCAGGACGACGCCATGGCCATCGTTGTCAGCGAAACAGAAGAAGCAGCTCCGGCGAAGTGGCGATTTGATCCGAAATCCTGTAATATTTATGAGAACGAACCATTGCATGCAATTATGGATCGGGTCTGCGAGCTGTGCCATGATATGTACTCACATCAGAACCCTAACATGAGGATGGAGTGCAGGTAATTTTTGCTTATTTCGTGTGCTAAAGTGGAAGCATTGCTGTCAATGTGCATGATCATCTTTAGTTTTTATGTAAAGTGCTTTAAGGTATAAAGTTCTACAGTAGTCGAGAACAATATGTTAAAAACATATTGGCCTTAAATTTCGGCCGATTACGAAAATTAATTTATTGAAAAATATTATAATTTTATGTTCATCCTTTTGGTCAAATGTTGTTCGGTTTCACCTAAGGAAATTTTTTCTTATTTTTGATCCTGTGGCCACGTTATGAAATCTGTGAATAACTAAAAAATGTGGATAAGTTAATTTGTGGATAACTATCATCAGTTCAATTAAATTATCCTAGTCCAAATCTGGAGAATTTCAGTAAACTTATGCGTCAAATTTCAGGTCGGATTGTTTCCGGAGTGAAAACTTTGAAAAATGCCTGCGGCTCTTCAAACCATCCAGGGCACTCAGAGCGCGGAATCAGAACCGGACGAGGAGATTGTGAGCTGTGCTGGACACTTCCTCCTGCATCGCTGTTCAGTTCAGTCGTTTGTTGTTGTTTGCCGCACTCTGCAACTTGCCTTTGATGTTCCCGCTCCGGTGCACAATTCTTCGTTTGTACATATGGCAGGCTGCCATTTACGTCAGCATAAATAATATATAGCACTTTAATATGGAAGACGAAAACAGAAACCAATTTAGTCCATTGACCAAAAGTATTAAAAGTTTTGAAGCATATCAAATTTATTAATATCTCATTCTTGTGAAGTTTTAATTCTATTTTCGCCGCTCAAGCCTGTGATATTTTTGTCGATTACGCTAGTAGAAAAAGTATAATAACATCTTTACTCTATTTCTATTCCATCCACAGCTCATAAAAATATTTATTAACCGAGGGAAGCTCAAAACGGAATGGATATGACACACACCGCTATCCAAAAACTAACAGTAAAGATATTTTTAGCGTTTCTTCCAGCAAAAATTTCCGAGTTTTGCATTTTTCCTGTACACTTTTCAAATTTCCACGGCCTCCCTTAATTTTCTCGACAGCTTTTGGTTTAAAGTATTTCAAAAAATATTTGATAGGTTTTTATTATTTCAAAGCCAATTCAAAAAATTTTCAATTAATTTCGGATCAGAAAATGTTCGGGTTTAAATCCATAGTTTTAAATATTTTCCGTCAGATATTGTTTCCTGCTCGTTTCACCAGCTCCATAATTTCTCTCGTATACAAAACTGATATCATCTTAATTCGCTGTAATGTATTTATAGTAATTTGTTGTTTATCATTACTTTTCTTATATTGCAGACCTTGTTTTCATGAAATACTGTGAATTTATTGCTGATTATTGATATGTTAGAATAAATGAGTAAATACAGGTGTTTATTGCGAATAACAGAGCTGAAAATAGCCAGAAGTGTTCTTGAAGGAAACTACACCGTCGATTCGATGACTTGCTTCAGACCCAAAGCTGCAGGCCATTCCAAATCTATTGAGTATGAAAAAGTGAAATTTCTTGGAAATCAAAAAACTTCTTGGAAAGTGCCTTTGGGAATATAGAAAGCAGCCTTGTTCTTATTATTCTTAGCTCCTGTGAAAGAAACTGTTCACATCTCTGAAAAAAGACTGCTCAAAATTTGTTTTGAAACCGATTGTTATTGAGAACTGTGACTCTGGCTTGGCGGTATCACTTAGACATGCGCAAAGCAAATCACAGTAATTCGAATATCAGATTTTTGTGGCTGCTTGGCAGTGCATGAAGACATTCAACAAAGCGGTTTGACGTTTTTCAAAAGATCGTAATCGAATTCTTCAGAATTCATCAATAAAAAATTGTATACGCACTCTTCAACATTTTAACTTGGTAATTTTATGTTAGCCAATTAGCATGAATTATTTAAAAAATTACTATTACGAAATGCGTAAATGCCTTAGTACGTGAGGCTTTCATCATTTATTCAATGATGAAAATTATTACATACATTGGCTGGGAAGGTGGAGAAGTGTTTTCAAAACGTTCCATGTTACACTCGATACACCGAAGTTGAATTATAAAAATTATATTTTGTAATGATTTACGTAGAAAGTAATCAAATTTGCGAACGATTCCAATTCTAAATTTTTAATAACTCAAATTTTCATTGTTTTAGCGTATATGCAAAAATATAACATGCTTTAACATTTCTTCTGTCACTCTACGACCAAGAATCAGACAAACAAAACAGAATCATACACACATCAAATCTTTGACTTTTGATAATACGACAATTAGTGCTGAATTTTTCTATATCTTTACGGTAAACAACCTATTATTGCATTATTAAATTTCCATAATAAAATTAACTTGTATTGTTTTCAAAAGTCCGTTTAACTTTCCGCCTACGACTTTATTGAGAAAACAATTGAAAATTATAACCGGTGTTTCTATTTGGTCCTGCAAAGACGGCGTTACTCAGAAAACTGTGCGCATAAATAAAATTTAATTAGCATTTCAAATGGCTAAGATTTTCTATGGCCAGCTTTGAACACTAACACGCTCGAATGTCTGGCGATTAATTAAATTCACGAAAAGAATAACAGTTGCAAATCGGAATTTTCAGAAATATCCAGCCTGCCGAGCTGAGAAGCCGGCTGAAATATTTTTCCCATGAACAGTAAAAGTACAACTTTTGTGGGCTTTGAAAGTAGAAATATTTCTTAGGAAAATATGAAAAATTGTAAAACATAACTTTATTATTGCGATTTTGTTATCAATCAACGAAATAATGTCACCATTGAGACCGCTGCAAAATTTTCGGCCTTTTTGCTTACTCGTGAAAATGGTCAAAAATTAAGACGGAAATATTGCGAAAAATTTACTGTGCGTTGTAAATTTCACTGCAAATTCAATGGTTCCGTTATTTAGCTGATTCGCCCAGCAAAAATCGTCCAGTGAGTATCCTTGTGAGAATTGTGTTTTAAATGTTGGAGAGCGCCTTTGTGAGCCTTAGGCAATGTATTCCCATGCTTCCGGTTGTTTTATATCGGAATGAAAAGAGAACGAAAGTCCTTTCTCTCGTCAAAAGCTTATTCAAACCCAAAACACATGGCTGTATTGCGGGATCATCTTTTTTGGCTTGTTAAAAGATGACAAATGCCAAATGATTAAACAATTTCTATGTTAAATGATGAAATAGTTTTAAAAATTCCCGAAATGAAGATACACTCGAAAATACAGCGAAAATAATTCAAAATTCGGACTCCATGCAAAAAATTGTTCCTAAAAATTCTGATTCCCAAAGTTTGGATCATTTTAAAACCGAGATACGTTCTTTACCGCATTTAGCCTATAATTCAAAGGTGATGCATATTACCGTTTTGTAAACAAAACATGTTTTAAAAAATATTAGATGATTTTGACCGCAGACATTCTTAAAGGTTTTTATTAAACTCTAATAAGTAAGCGTTTTCGATGACCGATTTGAGTTCCCGCTGAAAGCTGTTTAGAAGATCATTAAAGTTTTATGGAAATATGTTTCTGTTAATTTACTTTTAACCAAAAGCGAAAGCATGTTAAAAACTCAAGAATTTGGCAAATGTAATCATAGTTTTCGTCGGCAAGGATACTTTAGAACGAACACTTGTCTGATGAATGTCGCCATTAAATCTCGTCTTAGTGCATGTTTCAAATGTGTAATATGAAAGCCGACATTCAAATCCAACATTTTTAATTAAAACGCACGGATTAAGTAGAGATTAGGGCTCATATTACGAATAAAGTCACTTTAAAATTTTAAGATTTATCTGACGTCAGCATCATCGTTCATAAAACAAATAAAACTACAGACATTTTGATAACAGTTTTTTTTGTTGAAAGGTCGGAATTATCAATCCAGATCAAATGTGAAAAATACAAATCGCATATATAATTTTTTACTTAGATGTGAAATTGTGCATGAATTTGCATATACAATCTGTATGTCAAAATTTACCAATTTATTTTGTTTGGCATGGAAGCTTGTGTGTAAAAAGAGGAACAAAGATGTCAAATGCTTTGATTGAGACCAAAATTTACTAAACGTGACACATGCAAAATACGAATGAAATTTGTTAAAAATGTGGATCACATTGTATTTGTAGCTACACGCATTATGTTTTCATATTTATTTGTTTTATCAATTTAGGAAATTATTATGAATGAGAATGCAACGAAGTGCAGCTCTGTTAGATGAAAAGGCAGCCATTTTTATGGCTTAAACTTAGTCAGGGTCAGGTTAGTTAGTTTTCTAAAAATATACAAAATCCTCCAATACTTTTCTATTAAATAAAAATTAATTTAAGAACAAATTAAAATTTGCTTTGACGATTTAATTAAATAATTTAATTAACTCTTAAATTTACTTATTACTACATTGCACTTGTTGAGCAACCTGTTGCTAGCCATTGCCTACGAAGAAAGCGGCATTTTATTTGAGAAATGACAAACGCGATTATTGGCCCTTCTCATTAGAAAATTAATTCACATTTTTAGTGGAAGAAGTGATGAGAAGCGATGCGTATAAAATTATGTGAGACGACAACACAGCTGTCCGTTATGTCATTTTCCCAAAATGCAATAAAGGCGACTTGCAACGTTTTTTGGAATCGAAATTCGTTCAATTCTTTTTAGAGATGTCCAGTGACGCAATTTCCGTGAAATAAATATTGGAAGCGCCTACGCTTAAAACAATATAAAATTATATTGAAGGCGGCAAGTTTTCTAAGTGAAGTTCCGTACCATATATGACCTTTTATATATAGGATCAAAAGCCATATTTTCGAATACAAGAAAATAAAAACATAACTCAATTAAAGCGTTCCCCACAATAAAAAATCAAAGATTAAACGGATACGCTAGAATACGTTCGAAAAACAAAACATAAATTTCGGAAGTAAAGTCACAAAAATAAAACATAGAAAAACATTTTGTGAGTCAGCAAGAAAGCGCAACTTTGGTTTGTTTTTATGTTGCTTAAATGTCATAACTTTGTGCTAACGTAATTTTCGTATTTTCAGCTTCCTCCTATTTGGAAAAGTTAATTAATAATGTAAAGGAAAAAATGTATTGATTTGGAGCAGCATTTGGTTTCACTTTAGCACTGTTTGGCCTTCAGTCTTTGCAAATGCCATCAGACAAATAAATAAATGTCATAACCTTAACATTTTCGAGGGAAGTGCGAAGTAATTCGTTCAAAAATTTGGGTTTTAAAGTAAAAATAGTCATATTAATGAACCGTTCAGCATTTTCGAATTTTAATTACATAAACATATAAAGATATATTTTATCGAATTGCGTATAACTGATAAGTAACATAGAAAAATAAAAAATGATTAAACTGTCAGTCGGAGTTTAGTTCGATCGATATTATTTTGTGCAACGCAATTCACTAAAACCTTGTAAAGATGCATATTCAGAGAAAGAGTTTTCTTTGTATCACACATAACTATATAACAAAAGATTTATGTAAGTCGTCCAGTTGTTATATTCGTAGAGTGAAGTTTAGTGGAGCTTTTAGCCTGGTTACAGAAAAAGCCGTAGCATTTTATTAGTAAACATTTTTACTAATAAAAACGATAAGAATAAAATCAGTTACACTATATACCTGTGATTGCAGTAGGAAATAATTTTCATGGATTTCGGAAAATTGACTTGTACTACTAACAGATAATCAGTTTTACTAACTTAACATTTTTTTTTGTTTTTTGCCACGCCATGCTCTCTCTCCACTTTTCTGGAAGAATTCTCAACAGCAGGTGTCTATGAAATTCGTTTTGAGTTCCCACATAATCTTTAATTGCACCCTCCCGCATTTTCTTTTAAAATTTTCTATCTTTCCATGCACAATGAACGTATATGTATGCACACACATTCCATACATTGCCTTATATCAGCATCCTGCGTCTTTATCTTTTTTTTTTCACACAACGAAATGGGCATAATTACTTGGGAAGAAGGTCCACTTTTATTTTTGGCGAATCTAAATCTGAATATTTCACTCTGTAAAAAAAAGGCGGCTGTCTACGCATTGTTCAACCGGAATATTGTACAATCGCTCAAAAATGCCCTTTTTAATAGGTCCTTATCCGATATTTTGTATTCCTTATAGGTTATCGACCTCAATGATTCGAATCTGAACTCAGTTTTGGTGTAGCATCGCTTTCTAATGTTCTGCCTATGTATCGAGATGTAGACCAGGGGTCGCTCAATATCAAAATTTGAAAAAAGTCGTTTTTTATCAACAATGCCATTTTTGGTGTTCTAAGAAATCTAACCTCACAACTATATTCCTCTTATAATTTTGACGGGACACGCCCAAAATGACTAAACCCAAAATGACTAAAACAAAATGACTAAAGCCAAAATGACTAAAACAAAATGACTAAACCCAAAATGACTAAACCCAAAATGACTAAAGTATACCGTCGGCATTTCCAGGGGTGCGCTATTTTCTAGGGTATAACTTAATTTTGTATCTAATTGTCTTAATTTTGCATCTAAAATTCTTAATTTTGTATCTAATTCGGCTTGTATCTAATTGTCTTAATTTTGTATCTAAAAGTCTTAATTTTGTATCTAATTCTCTTAAACTTGTATCTAATGTTTTGTATCTAATTTATTTTGACCGTTTCCCGACTATTTTCGGCCCGGATTTTGTACCCTTTATAGGTTTTTGACACCGCTGAATCCGAATTTGACATTATTTTTTACCTAGGGTCGATCCTAAGGGTCTATAGAGCATCAAAATCCGCTGAGCACTAATACATGTGTTATTATCGGATAGTTACATTTCGCTACCTTATTTTTCGCATACCCCCTTTTGCCTGAAAACGTCTAATTAGGGGTTTTCGACCATGCTGATCACGAATCCGAAGGAATTTTCAAGATCCGATCACACCATTCCGAGATGGCCTCAGGGCTTATTCTCACTTTTCGCGCATTCCAGCTAAAACAACCCTTATAAGGCGCCACACAAGCCATTAAGCTTGGGGCCCCGCTGTATGGGGCCTAAGGGACTTAATCTTAAGCTTGGGGCTTAGGCTGCTGTACAGTCTTAGGCTAAACAAACCTTATAAGGCGCCAATCTTAGGCTTAATATGGGCTAGGCGAAATGTAAGATTTATAAGGGGTAGGCGAAATGTAAGGTAGGCGAAATGTTAAGTAGGCGAAGTGTATACAACCCGTTATTATTAATTAGGATTCGCTGAGGACGAATCCAACTTTGACTGATGATCGGACTAGGTCCGGCAATAAACGATTAGGCTTAAAACTAAACTATATGCGCTAGCTTACTGGAAGGATATATAAGGGAATTGGCTCCGACTCTCAACTCCTGCGCGGGATTTCGACCTGCGAAAACAGCAAAAATCCCACATTTGGGCATCGAAATCATGCGCAGGTGCTCAATTTTCGCTGTAATGCCAACGCAAAAATTTCTTGGCTCATCCTTATAATCAACATTTATTTCAGGACAATAGCGCTAGATTCGCAACTGCGCGAGATATCGACCTGGGAAAACGGCAAAAATGCCATATTCGAGATCTCGCGCCCAAGAGCAAAGTTGCTTTTCTCACCCATATAAGCAACGTTTGCCGTGGAACCCTTTCCCTAAAACGGTATCCCGAGAGTGTCACCTTGATTTTTTTGTAGTTAGAATGCCACATGTCTATAAAAATAAGGTCAAATTAGGATTCAGCGTATGTGAATTACGCCTAATACATGTATTCCATCTCTTAAACAGATTTGTAGCGAATTTCGACCCTTAGGGTGGTCATTTCTACCCTTATGATCGTCCCTAGGTAAAAAATAATGTCAAATTCGGATTCAGCGGGGTCGAAAACCTATAAGGGTTACAAAATCCCAGCCGAAAATAGTCGGGAAACGGTTAAAATAAATATAAATGGTCAAAATAAACATTTTGGGTTTAGTCATTTTGGGCGCACCCCATGTTATGTTTAGTCATTTTGGGCGCACCCCTGGAAATGCCGACGGTATACTTTAGTCATTTTGGGTTTAGTCATTTTGTTTTAGTCATTTTGGCTTTAGTCATTTTGGGTTTAGTCATTTTGGGTTTAGTCATTTTGGCATAGTCATTTTGGGTTTAGTCATTTTGGGTTTAGTCATTTTGGGCGCACCCCAATTTTGACATATAGTCAGTAACATCAGACATTAGCACTCTCCGTGGTACACTTTCCGTCAGAAAAGTGAGTTTTGAAGCAAAATAAGATTTCTGAGTAAAAACATGCTCAGAACTGAGCATCTGAGCACTTGATATAGATCAGGCCCCAGGCCTGATCACACGCCTCTGTGATAGTGTTCTGCCTGTACCGGGTCTGTAATTGAGCTGGGTGTGGAATCACGGTGGGACAAATTGCCGCAAAAAGTTCAAAAATTCATATCTCCTTTATTTCGTGGAATTTCGCCGAGATTCTTGTAGTATAGGGGTTTTCGGACACGGGGAATCCGAATTTGAGCTTATTTTTAGACATTTTATAGACAAATTTAGACTAAAACTTAGACGAGAACCAATTTTTGTGCAAAAAAACATGAAATACATCATATATGGGTAATTTTTTGCGGGGAATCCGAATTTGAGATTATTTTAAGACAATTTTTAGAAAAATTATGGACAAAATTTAGATTTTTAGATTTTTGTGTTTTCAAAATTCAGAAATTCATATCTTTTTTTTTCGGCGTTATTTGGCCGAGATTTTTCAGATTCAGGGGTTTTCGACCACGGAGAATCCGAATTTGACCTTATTTTTAGACTTTTTATAGACAAATTTAGACAAAATTTTTCTATATTTGTCTAAATTTGTCTATAATTGCCCATGATACATCATATATGGCTAATTTTTTGCGGGGAATCCGAATTTTTAGTTTATTTTAGACTAAATATAGACATTTTTAGACTGTCTATAAATTTAGTCTAAAAATGTCTATATTTAGTCTAAAATAAACTAAAAATTCGGATTCCCCGCAAAAAATTAGCCATATATGATGTATCATGGGCAATTATAGACAAATTTAGACAAATATAGAAAAATTTTGTCTAAATTTGTCTATAAAATGTCTAAAAATAAGCTCAAATTCGGATTCCCCGTGTCCGAAAACCTCTATACTACAAGAATCTCGGCCAAATTCCACGAAATAAAGGAGATATGAATTTTTGAACTTTTTGCGGCAATTTGTCCCACCGTGGAATAGGCTGCTGTACAATTTGTAGGGAGCAGAAGACACAGTTTGCTGGCGTGAAGCAGTGTGTGTTTGTGCAGTAAAAGGTAAGAGGTTCTTTAGAGAAAACGTATAAGGTGTAATTAAAATATACAGGTAGTTATCCCAATTCTTTATTTCTAATGCGTAACCAGAAATATTATTCCGTGTTGAAACCAAAACCTGGCTAGATTACTGGATTTTTATTATCCTCGTTTCCTGTTACTCATTTGTTCGATTTTCCAATTATGAGTTTCCCTTTTTGGTCATTAGCTGTCACTCACAGATGTCTGCTTTCCCAAAACAGGACAAGGTGCAATGACTTATACGAAAACCCACAAACGCGTGACGAGCTGGTGATTGAACATGGTTCTCGGAAATTTTCCGTTATAACCTTTATGAAGTGCTTGAGGAAAACTTAGACGGAATCGAACAAATCTGTGATTGGAGCTTATGAGAGAGCCCATAGCAAGAAATATAGCTTATAAGAAATCCGTGTGGCTAAACACCTGTTATCATATATGTCCTTTTATTTACTTGGAATGTGATTTTACTAATATCCGGCATAACATTTCATATCGAAGAACTTTTTATTTATTAAAATATGATTATTTGTTTTAATAGTACAGAAAAGTAGAGAAATAAGCAGCGAGAAAAGAGCATAGGAGAAATCGCCAGAGATGAAGAGAAAAATCGCGAAAATGATGACAATACTATAATTTACACTCAAATGCAACAAATTTCATGATTTGTATTTTAGTGTTCTCTATAAAATCAGTACAACCGTAATTGATAGAATAAACACACAAAATTCGGGGTAACAAAATTAATATTAGGGATCAACAAAGCGCATATTGACGAAAAAAGTGAAAGCCAACTTTTTCCTGAAAAATTCAAAATATCAGTTTTGATAGTTTTGTCCAATTTTTGCAACTTTTTACAAAGTGCAAAATGACATTTTTGGTCAATTTTAAGACAAATTCAATCTTTTATATGCGATTTGCTGAGCTCCTCTCAAAATATGATATGTTAAAGCACCAATGACTGGGAGACAAAAATAAATGTTACTGGTAATCAATAGTCGCAAAATATATATGCAGTAAACTAATAAATAACAAAGCTCAATCAAAATTCACCGAAAAGAACGCAAATCCAAAGAAAGTTTCTCAAGCAAAAGTGCAGTTGCTTTTAACCTATAAATAAAATTTTATATTGCATTAGACAGCTGAATGATTTTCTGGACAATAGCACTCTGTGACAGATACTTAGAATATTTGATACTTGATGTGATAACAAATCTTTTCATATATAAACAAATGTGAATTGTGTGAATCATTCATTTGTGTCGCAGTGATTCAAATGAGTCTTGATGGCCTCTGGAGTTTCTCTTTCACCATCCGCTTCCTCCTCTTGGATGTTACGGCCTGTTCTGTCTGTTCGGACCCAGAATTCTGGCTGTGATTGTCGCTCTCGGAGTGAGCGTTTGTCGCAGTTTCTTCGCTGTTTTGCCACTCTTCGAGCAGATCGTCGAGCACGTCGAATTGGGTCGGCATGAAGGTAGGATGGGCGTCCTTCATGAGCTTCTGGCAAGAGGAGAACTCTTCGTAAGCATCCTGAATTTGAAGCATTTAAAGGTGAAAAATGTAGATTAAGTCTTGATTTAAGTTGTAATGCATTTCACATCCAATTTTGTTTATACTCTGACGCACTTTGGTATGCCCTGAGCTGCTTTAGATGCCCGATGCATTTTGGATGCCTTTGGATTAGGCAACTATTTCCTGAGGGCATTGCGATTTAATGTATTATTCTCGAAAGAAAACGAAAATTATAAACTATTTTCAGGATGTTTTTTGACCTTTAATTTGTAGAAATTAATATTTAAAATCTTTTGAATATTGGAAATTGTTTTTAAAGCCTTAATGGGGGCGGATTTTAGAGCAAATTTAATCAAAAGGTGTAATCCGTTATAATTATTGTAATTAAAATGTTTTGATTTCACAAAATGTTCGATGCTGGGAAATAATTTTCTTATCCATTTTCGAGAAAAATAGCAGTTTTGAATAATTAAAATTCATTTGGCAAATTATCTTTGCCCTATCATAACAACGAATTAATTGCTTCCGGCGAACAATATCCTCAGCAGCAGGTTACATCGTTTTACCGGCATAACAATTTTATTAATTCTCGGTATTTTCCCACAGAGAACTCAGCGGGGATTCTCGACTTTAAGCTTTCTTTTGAATTTAAATTAATTAAAAATTATTATTCCACTTATTTCTAATCAACTTCCATTACCTCATAAGGCTTTTTGAGGTGTTTGGCGGCTTATTGACAAAAAAGTACCGAAAGACAGAAAAATTCTGTGTGAAAATTAGTCATATAAATGTCAATTTTCTCCATTAACAAAACATGCCCTGAGGCATTTCGACATTTTATTAAAACATTAACTTTTTGTGACGTTAAAAAATTATTATGCCGGAACCCTATTTCACTTTTTATTCGAGAAAAATTGTACAAGTCAGAAAATGTCAATCGGGAATGAGAGGTAATAATGCGTTGGTAAACACAACCTTTTCAGCTCAACTTTCCCACGTTATTTCGCTTTCGAAATTTCTAAAGCGCCGGGAATGTGATCGGTGTCTAAAGTAGAGGCACAGCCTCAAGCATTGTTGCGGTGACGTACTCCCGTCATCGACGCGAGCCAAAACGGGCCACGCCATTATGGCTGGAGGGGACAAATGTTTTTGATTGCAAAGAAACATATGCGATTATGAGCGCGACTATTTTGGGCGAATAATTGCAAATTAGTGACGAGAATGTCACCTCAAAAGTGATTTCATTCAAATTTCCTGCGCACTCAAATGCTAATTTGTCTGGAGCCTTTTATGAGCGGAGTGCAAAATTTAGTCTTCGTTCTAAGTAAATGAGAAACAGGAAGTTTTTGAGAATGAAACATTTAAATAATAAATAACGGAGTGGGCGATGGCAACTTTTAAATGGCAGAATATTAGAGCGAAAATTTTAATTCATAGGTCATTTATGGAAGTTAAACTAACGGAATTTTTAAAATTTTAGGAATGCAATGAATTTTAAAACATTATGAGATTTTTAAGCCCTACTTTTGAGATTTTAAGCAAGTACTAAGTTAGTACTACTCACCCTGATAAGTGAATGCAGCTTGGCGATGGTGCTCACATATTTGGATGTGCAGGTGTACAGTCCCCTGCTCAGGTATTCCTTGAACAGGTTGGATGGAACACTGCTGGAGCCTTGGAGCGAGTTGATCGCTCCATTTTGGTCAGGCAAAGGCAAAGCGGCGGCAACGTGATCGTTGAACCCTGAAGAAGGCTGATCGCTCCTAATATGGTTGTTCTGCTCCAGATTTCTCTGGTTGGCGCTGGGTCCGCTGGCATCTTCGAATATGCTCTGTAAGGTGTCGAATTCCTCCAAATCTGAGCCGGCTTGGGCCACAGCGAAAATAAATGGCAGAAAAATGAGCAAGACAATCGGGGTCGTTGTCCGGTGGATTGGCATTTTCCTGGAGAGACAGGACACTTTGGATGGCGAGGAGAAGGAGGAAGTCGATGATGTGCAAGCAGTGTTCATATGACGAGATTTCGGGTGGTCGGCTGGTCGAATGTCAACCAACTTTTAGCACATAAATTCAAGAACGAATAAAAAGGAATAGTCTAGTAGATCGAGAGTCACGAGATGTACAGTACGTTGGCGCTTGGAGATTTTGTGCGTAAGAATCTGAAATTAAAAAGCACTTAGATTAGTTCGGAGCTAATCGCGACATTTAATAAAAATTGCTGAATAAAAGATTAAGCACCGAGTTTCCATATATGGCAGAATTAAATTAAAATATGTATTTTCATTAAAATGTGAAGCAATTATGTTTGAAGGATAACGATAGTCAAGAATGATCAAAGGTTTAAGGTCAGAAATTAAAGGACGGAACTGAAACTATAGACTAAAACCGAACCTATATAAGGTAATTCATAGAATTTGTTCAGACCACAGTGTGAAATTTCTAGACTTATTGCGTAGATTTTAAATTCTCCCACCGTCACAGACAAAGCAAAAAGTTTACGTAAAACAATTTTTATTACAAATGAAGCTCAAAAAGACGCAACTAATCAAAACTTCTTTGTCAAAAATACAAAGAACTGTCATTGCATACACAATAGTCCATTTATCCGGCGGCATATCCTGCCGGGATATGGATTCCACACAAAGAAATGCCGAATAACTGAATATATTTTCCAAACAACTGCTATCAAGGCTCAAGATATATGAAGAGGACTGTAATTGTTGGCTCGAAAAATGTAATACTTTTACTCTTTTAAAGAAACATCAAACAACGGTATAAATTATAACGACTTTTTCAAATCTCTCGGGACCAAAAAGCAACATAGCTAAGACCACTAACTTCATTAATTTAAGGCTTATATATTATATGTTTACCAATTCTCAACCCATGGGATTGGATTAAATAAACGGACAATGATTTGTAGGCGGTTTATAAAGCATGGTTTAAGGTATAAGGTTCTGAGTTCGCATGACCTTGAAGTTATCAGACCTCATTGGCATGAGCGTCGGGATAGATTCACTTCTGGGATTAAGTCCGATTTGAATCATTCTCTAAGATTCACTTTCACGCGGATACCCTTTTAGCCGGTACCGCACTACGAGAAACTAATTTATCCGCCGATAGTTGGGATTATATTCATTTCCAGGATTCAGAGAAGCCGGGTCCGGCCAAGCTCTGAGCTTTATATGGCTCTGGGACGCTTTTCAGGCCGCCCAGAAGTGAGCCTGTGTTTGACTTGGTCGATTCCTTGTCATAATCCTGATATGACGACAAGGATCCGTTTGGCACACGAACGCCACTGTTACGTAGATTTCCCTTAATTGGCTTATGGAGTCCATTGGCTTCGAGAACCATGTGAGGCCGGAATAAGAAAATGAGAAAATGGGAAAACAACAACACGTTTTGGTTGGCATTCTGATTTACTTTTTTCTTAGGGTTTGTCGCCGAAGAGGAACAATGCTATCGGAAACTCACATGAGTCAACTTGAGGGGGTTGAGATCAAAGGAAGTCAGTTAATTTTCCGGGAAAGTTGGCATTTCATGAGAGCGAAAAACAAGTCGGACATTGTTTAGACGATAAAGTGCATGCGAAACAATAACTTGCCTCTAAAATTTGTCGCCAGAAATAGTTCTGAGAAAAACAAAAGTATTAGGACTCATTTCATAAAGAAAAAAAGTCAAATGTAAAATATCAATAGCTGAAAAATCAATAAGCAAAAATAAATATACAGGTAAATATATAAAAACTTTTGAGGGAAGATGGAACGAAAATTCGGGAAAAAGTAGAAACTTGTATATTTCCACAACTTTCATTAAAATATCAAGTAGAAGATTTGTGTCGACATTTACCTTTGGATGGAAATATACCTGTATTAGAAGTTTTGAACTCCATACTCTAACAAATAAATAATACTAGGTATCATAACTAGAATGACTGTAATATTTTATAGTCATCGTCTTATAGGGCCTATTACGCTAAATGAACGCAAATCGAAAGTAGAAACCGAACAGCCACCCAAACATTGACGTATTTTCTGAACAAACTGTAAGGAAACTTTGAAAAGTTCACACGCTTGACTCAAAAATGTAAAAAAGTAGCGAATTCGTGTAAAGGTAAGATAAGACATGGTGATACAAGTGATTGTGTTTATGGGCCTTTCTCATAGAACAGTTATGCACATTATGTTTCATACGCAATGCCATCATACGGGTATTGTTTCAGAATTAGCCAAACAATGGGCGCTCATAATAAAGCAGCGCCACAAATAACCGATTCCACCGCTCCCTTTGTCAGACTTTTTAGAAGCCAACGCATAATATCATAACCAAAAGACACAAAAGTGACGCCATTCGGCTGCCGCTCCGATATGCTCTGATCTCTAAGGATCTGAAACGTTTCAGTGTCTCATTAAAAAGGATATGCTGCTGCTTATTTATTCTAATTAATCATATACACACAAAGGGCGACATTCTATAATATTCGTGGCCAATTGGCCAGCTCGTCGCGATTCCTTCGAAATTAATTATTTGGAAAGGTCACGTGGACTTCTAGCGCCTCTTTTTAGTCACGCAGCAATTGTTCTCTAACAATGAAATGAAATCCAATTGGATTTTTGAAAATCCAAATGAAACGCGAAAACCAAAGGACACCTCCTAATAACCGTAATTATATTTCGAACAAAGCTCAATCCGAGAGCCATTCGACGCCCCAGGAATACGGGTCTAAAGCGCTTTTTGCCGCTAAATTGTAGTTTTCATGTCTCAAAAGCTTTAAATCTTTGAAAACTAAGTCATTAATACGAATTATAACCGTCGGCGAGGAAATTTTTCATCGACGCGGAACTTTCTTGAGACTTACGTCTCAAGAGAGAATTGTAGTAGCTCGTTTCATTTTTAAAATTGGAAAGCAAAAATATCCGCGAGGTAAAACGAGCTCCTAAAAGTTGACAATAGCAATTGCCAAGAGCATGTCTTGGAAGTTGAACTGCCAAAACTTGGACATGTTTGCATAATTTAGATCAAATAAATGTCAGAAAACGGAAGAGCGGCGTGGGTGAGATCTGTCATAAAAGTAAGGTTGTATGAATAAGAAGGAAATGTTAGAATGAAAAATGAGAACAGATTAAGTTTCATGTGTTACACAATTTAGCACCACACGGATTTGGCAACAGAAATCGGAAATTATAATCAAACAAACTACATCCGGAATGGAGAAAACTTGGGAGAAAACGTGTGAGGCTGTATAAGACTGTTATGCAATCTTAAATGACACCCAAACTTGTATAACGGAAATTAACAATTTTCTACGACTGATCTCATTATAATCCATGGAAATGTGTCTTCAAAATATTTTTATATAACCATTGAGGCCGTTGTAAGCGTAAAAATTTAAAAATAAAAACAGAGCCAAAGCAAGCAAATTCGCAAGTAACTTCCTAAACCAAAACTATGGAAGTAAGAAACGTTTTGATTCTAAATCATAAGCCCGATTGCCAAATTAGCGATCCCATTCAAATTTGAATATAGACTTTGACAGTTTCCAAAGATAATCCTTGAAAAGATTTTGCATTAAAATCTGAGAAAAAGCCAATTTTACTAGGCAATTATTGGGTAAGATATAACATAAAATATTCTATGAACACAGTTTGATTATATGCCCTGCTAAATTGAAATGGCTTTTGTAAGAAAAAAATGTTACTCAACAAATCCCTTTTGCAAAAATATTTGTGACGATTTCGGATTTGCTGTGCTTTGATTTGCGACGCAAAATCGGAATGTCGGTACTTTGGGCGAGATGTTTTATCGTGAGAATGTGCCATTTAAAACTCCACCTAATCAAATAAGACGCATAATTTTCGCGCACTATCCCACATACGCGCGACTTTTATCCCATAGCTTTTGAATAGGAGGCGTGGATATTTCCTCGTGAGAAGACATCTTAATCTCTTAATTAATAACAAATTCACTTAAGCCATAGCCGTAGGGGATAATGATTAATTTCGCGGATTATGGGAACCGCAATAGCGCGTGGGTGCAAAATTTTATTTGCCCACCTTGGATTATGGCAAACGTTGGAATGACAAATAGCAAAAGATCGGATTCCCGCCACCGCAATTTTTGAAACACGTGGGAAAAGTGAGTTGGTTCTCGAACAGTCAAGTGTAACATCGCTATCGTTATACACAAACTATAGGCTCAGGTACTTTGTTCATAAACTCCTCCTCAAAACCTATCCAATCCCGACATTTTCTCAAGCTTAATGGAGAATTAGAAAATTTTTCGGTCCCAAACCCACACAAACAACATTTTTTCGGTCGATTCTTCCGTTATATGTTTGACATTTAAGGAAGGAATTTAGAGTTCTGCCGCGAAAACATGACCGGATGGAAGTACATGGAGGATTGGAAAACTTGGCTGAAAAAGTAATGTATCGCCAGCAGGAAGCCACACGAAAGACTATTGTGTTTTCCGCCGGAAGCATAGTTCAGCTTTTCTCGCGAAAGGTCTTCTAAGTCATGGATGGATTATGGTCAGACCAAAGCATGCCGCTAATCGCTGCGCAAACTCAAAATTGCGCATGGATTGCCCCGGGATAGTTGTCCTCAACTCGTCTTCCCTGGAAACAGGAAATTATTCGAAAAATTTCACGAGACTGAAAACTTTGCTTTTTACGGTTTCCAGAATCCTGGTCGGTTATTATTGTTGAGTTGATTATTAAGTTGATTACGAGAAACAATTAAACGTTCAATGTACTCTTAAACATTTTGAAGCGTAGTAGCACGAAAATTAATTGTTGCCTTTTCTTTAATAATTTATGAAGGAATATTTTTGAGAGCTTGAGAAGAACATCAGAATCCTAAGGTATTTCAAATATTTATATGGACTAATGGCAAAGCATTGGTATTGCATAAAAAGAAATGATCGCGTCCTGAGCATTGCTCAGGATGAATAGTATTCATTCTGAGCAATGCTCAATACTTCATTACCTGGAAGCGTATTCATTGAATTCGCTTCCAAGTAATGAATCATCCCAGATTCGTGGAATGTGAGCTAACTAAGCTCTACTCTGGCACATAGCTTTGCTCAATGCGCAACTTTTTCACACCAAGAAGCGGTGTTTGAGTATATTTAAAATGCCTTAGTCATCTTTTTAGAAAGCATACAAATTTAGCAAATAGGTCGTTTTTAAAGTATCACTTCAAAAGTGGACTTGACAAGGAATGGAATTTTTTTATGAAATGAGCCATAAATGACAGTTGTTATTCTTAAAGTGCTACTGTCGCAAAATACATTTTATTTTTGAACAAATAGAGATAATCTCGATTATGTCGAAAGCTTGTATTTTTTCTAATTCTGAAATTTTTGAGATATCTTTTATCCCTAGTTAGGTCCAAAGATCTTGTAATCGGGCTCTTTGCAAGTGTCCGAGAGTCATTTTGCTAAAAGATTCCAAAATGGAAAGACGGAACGGATTGAGACTGAACAGCTCCTAGAGTACGGTGGTTCCTACGCATATGCATTAAGTTTAGAAGATTGGAGAAATGAGCGTAAATGTCACGGATTATAATCTGGCGCATAGCGGTTCAAGAAATCCATCCGTGTAAATTACTTTTTTCTGGCTTGAGTAGTTTTTCTACCTTGTGTATTAAGACCGCGGCCCATTTCGGAAATAAACGAAGCCCTGAGGGGATGTTTACTTTCTCGACTACGGAAATAACAAGGATAATATATTTTTCGTAGAGCGAGAATTGAACATTATAATCCGTCTATGGGCTATTATTAATCACCCGACATTGCTTGTGGCATTTAAACTGTTTCATAAATATATTCTAATTTTCCTCACTTTTGACCACTGATTTCCGTAAAAAGAATATTGCTTGGTTTCCTCTCTTAAATGGACTTGAATTTAATACCTCTTGGAATTTATTTTCGGGAAACTGAAATTCTGATTAAAAATTTGTTTGTTAGGATGTTTTCTGAAAGTGAAAGTCACAAGAATCTAAGAGACACTAAAGTGTATATTATTTTTACCAAATGAAAAATTGTTCTTTGAAGAATCATTTTTCTCAGAAGAAATCTAGTAGAAAATATCTGTAGCTATGCATAGGAAAGTGAAGTGCGGGCAACAACCTTAGGGTCCTAAAATGTGTTCGAGAGACCTTTTAGAACGCTTAAGTAAAAACTAAGTAAATATTCTGGGGGAGGATCCGGAGTGAGATCAGGAATATGTTTTCATCAGTGGTTCTAGGGGATGTTCTGTATTGGTCAAAACTTTCTTAACCTTACTGTTAACTTATCCAAAAACAATTTTTGACCGTAAAAATAAGCATTCTAAGGGCCTCTCGAATGCTCTCCAGGGATGTGGTACTGAGTTATGAGTTTGGAGCGGCCCATACAGATTAGCTAAGTGCACTTTGCTCAGTTGCTAACACTACTACACAATGCATGTCGATATCGACATCATTCTATCGAGTGGTCCAATTTTAGCGGAAAGTACCTGGAAAAATAGTGGACTAAACGATACAAAGCTGCCATTTAATTTTTGTGAAAGGCTAATACGGATTATTCAGAAGATGAAGTACAATCCTCTCCAAAACTAATCTGATGTTGAGAAATCAAGGAAGTCTAAAGGAAAATTAAATTGCTGTTGTTGCTACAGTCCTTTTTTGCCTAAGATGTGCATAGAAATTCCTTTGAGGATCATCTCTCTGTAAGTGAACATCATTAAATTGGAAATTTCACGTCCCGGGAAGTGTTCATGGATAATCAAATTTCTTTGCAGGGACGTTTTAGCTGTATATATCCGATACAATCCACATCTTAGTTGATAGAAAGTACAAAGTCGGGTTCATTCCAATAATTTATTTCCATCCCGTGGTTCATTGAAACCACCTACCAAATCATTGGATTCACACTTAGTATATCACTGGGTTCACCCACATGCCAATAGATCAGATATGTTGAATATAGATCTTACTCACTACACTAAAAGGTTGGCTCCGATGGCTTAGTAATGCCTTTGAATAAATATTATAACAAGCACGAGAAAGTTTAATTCCTGTTTCCTCCGGGTTACCAGAGAACGCACAAATACCGCAGTTCACTATTCCGTCTATGCAAATGAGACATTCAATGATTAGTCTGCCTCGGGAAGCAATATATTAAGTTAAAATATTAAATTTGCTGTCACAGACATCGGAATCAACAAAATAATTAGTCTAGCGACAAAAAATTTTCATTCAAAACATATGGTTTCCGGAGTATGGTACATTCCAGGTATGTTAACGATATAGAGAGATAATTATTGTGATTCATTCATTAATGTGCAAATTATTGAGGACAATCAAGATCTGAGTTTAATTCGCCTGGGATTTTAGCAAAACCCACAACTGTAGCTTCCCCAATTTTAATATTCCTTTATAATTTTGCTGATTATTCAAAGGAGAGTTATACATAAATCGTGCAAAAGGTTGCAAAAAGGATCTTGCAAAAAGCAGAGGTGAATCTGGTTAATGAGAAAATTTAGAAACATAAATTAGCATTAGTAAATCCGATAAGGCTTAAATACCGAATCGATGTGGGAATACTTTTCATAAATACACTTATGTTTAATTTCTTTCCAAGAGCCGCATAATGAAAATATGTATTTTACATTTAGATAATTATTTTTGCAAAGCTAACATAATCATCCGAACTTCAGACTCTGTATTCTACTCTGTTCTGGCTCCGAAGAGGGCATAACACATACAGACTTTCTCATGACTCACTCTTGACAAGATAGTCTATTAAAATCTGCCGGATTACCGTCCCATATCTATTTCTAGTTTTATTTCCGTTACGTTTTCTAATGACGAAACATTTTTTCGAACTAACAATATGTATTTTGATGCTTAATAAATATCTTTCAATGGCAGGTAAAGCAGAGTAGAAAGAAATTCCAAAGCATGATACATATATTCATGTTTCAGACAGCTGACTGTTAAGCATAATTAACAATAGACTACATCCACGCTTCATACTATATACTTGTTTCAAATAATATGACAACAATGAAATTGTTGCCATTTCGCATAACTTTCCACCAAAGTGCAATTTACCTTGAATAGTAACTGCATAAATGTACAGTCCAAAACAGACATGCTAATTTTTATAGTTTAATGATCTCGAACCATATTCGAGAATCAGGAAGAAGAACATGTTTGGAGAATGTCACCGGTGATGATACCGGATAACTTTACTTATTATAGAGTAACGAGAATTGAGCATATTTCTCGTTAAAAAATAGGTGCTTAAAATATTAATATTCTTTGGAAACAGGCCCAAAATAGACTCACGGACGGTATAACAAGCAAAAGAACAAAGCAAATAAAGGAGCGAAGCGATATGAAAGCAAAGCAAACAAAAGGGAACTGAAAACAGCTCGAGGCTATGAGCTTTAAACTTCAAGCCCTTGCGGAAATCTTTTTAAAATATTGTAGTTTAAATATCAAAAGGTCGTATGACATTTACCGCTCACGAACAGATTCAGGAAAATCGCGTATGAATACCTGAAAATGAGCCATTGTTTGTTTTGGCTATACGAAATTTACTGTATCAAACGAGCTTATATAAATTCATATGAAGGTGGTGTGAAAGAAGTGCCGTGGAAGAAACCGGTCTTATGTTTCAATACGACTCGTTTTATAACAAAAATTTCCCATTCGGGAATCCCGGCATAGCCGTAAACACGTATCCAGTGTGTGTCACAAGAAAAATAATTAAGTCTCTATAAATAATAGTGGCTTGAGTTATTTACTAATCACGCTTTGAAAAAGAATACATGCCGAAATTTGGTGAATAGTGTTAATTTTGAATGACCCGTTGGATAGATTTCAGCTCATTACACGAATTTGAATATAAATGACACGAGCGAGTTGGCCAAAGCACATAAAAATGAACATCAAGCTGTATGAGGAATAAAATATGATGTTGGTGAATAGCTCAGACAAAGAAACAGATGATGTTCTGTGTCATTCCTTAGTCTTAGACTTAAGCTTGGACCAAAGTGTCCATTTTGCGTAAGCTTTTTTCAAAATTTTTGTTACCGAATAACGTAATATTGGTATCAAAGAATAAACTTTCTTCGCTTGACTCGTTTCATATTATATATTTGCGGTCTAAAATGTCACCAACTCAATGTCGCGGATTTTCTGGGAAATTCAGTGACCAATAAATTAAAAGGTCAAGTAAAGTAGTAGGTGTTTTTAGTTTTTGTTTAAGCGAAAGCGTGGGTTTAAAAGTACGCTTGAGTGCAACTAATACATTCTTCTGGACATAGAGAGTACTTTGCTGGGGTTGCTTTTGCTCGAAGTCATGTGAAGTCTTGGTCTTTGGCCAATGCCAATAATTCGCAACAAATATAAAATACTAAAAAGGAATGCATTGGCTCGTGGAATGTAAAAAATTCCATCAAATAGCTGTAAAATTTCCAATAAAATTAAGGCAATGGGGCGGCAACGGTTTTTTACTGTAAAGGTTTTGTTTTGTGTGAATAGCGTAGGCTTGAAGTTCTAGAGCTAAATTTGGGATTTCCAATTTAGGAATGACAAATTGTAAAATTCCGGTGCAAATTAATTTATAACCAATTTTGCGTATTGTCTCCATTGTCTGGAACTTATTAGACTTGTCAGGGCTTTTATTAGAATAACCTTTCAAATTAGTTGTGGAGTGTGTTCCTTTGAAAATTAATAAAAAATATAATGAAAAACGCAAAAATTAACTAGAATATCCAGAAATATATTCTTGAGGGAAATGGAAAAAGTAAAGTAAGAAAGAAAAATACAAAAGCTGTATACTAAGAAATTAGTATACAGTTTTGCTATATGTCATTCTGAAGAGAACGCAGACCTGGAATTTTTGCATCATATTTTTGAGTCTCTTTTCTTTCTTGACGGTCTCGGATAGCAAACAAAGGAATTGCTTGTGGACTAGGAAATTTAATTTCCCGCCCCTCCAAACCCACCAGAGGAAATCCCAAGAAAATGTCAAGTACATTTTTATATTCTTTGAAAATTAGCCATATGTTAAATTTATCCATGAATTTGAATGAAAAAATACGTCTTTGCCAAAAAAGTGAACTTGCGCTTTGAAGTAAACTTATACCACTTCCCAATCCAGTATGGATTTAATCCCAAAAATTTTGTTGGAATTTTCTTGGTACTTTATTAAATCAATTTGCTAAGTTTCCGGTCCACGTAGACAGCTCTGGTGATTCCGTCATAGGATTTTGAAGGTGGACCACTAGTGATATCATAAGAAGAGACAATATCCAGGATTATTCTCAGAACCCGAGAGTGCAATGCATTAGATTTGTGACACCCGAAATTGAGCTATACGTCAAGTAAAGCTGAACATAGTGAGATTGTCGCGACAATAATAATCAGCAAAGTGCCACATAAGGTGGATAAGCAAGCTAATCACAAAGTCTTACAAGCTGCCATTAATTATGAGAATTAATTTCGGTACCAAACTAGGGTGTTCTATGAGAACGTTTTTCACATGTTTTTTACGTCAAGTGAGTTAAAAATATTAGATGAAAAAAATTTATGGGACAATATCAAACCAGACGGACAAAATTGAAAAATTTTACAGTGCCAATCGAATCGAAAATCGTAAAAATCAGAAAAATGACACCAGTCAAATTAGAAAATTTGTAAACAGGCCTGCACTTGAAAAATTCAAGGGCTTAACAGTGAGAAAATTGGATCAGCGAGTTAATTCTAAAAGGCACTTGTCCAATTTTCCATACATTTTTCCAAACTTCAGATGTTAAAACCTGGTAAATCCCTGGGGATAGTGGCCTGCGAACTCCTGGCCTGACCATAATAGGAGCCGAATCAGAACAAAAACAAAAAATAAGAGAATCGGTCAACAGAAATGTAATACCATTGCAAACCCAAAGGAACTTGCAAAGTCAATCACTTGCAAGGGAACGGAAAATGAACCAGAAAAATTCCGTATATCATTGGGCATTGATCCATAAATATTGTTTTCGTACGTTTTCACATATATAATCCAATATCATTCCAAAGCAATTATAGAAATGAAAATAAGTACATAGTGAAAACAATATTATTGCATTTCAACATGGAAGTCTCAGAAACAGTATTAGTCTTAAAAAACAATTTGAATGTTCGGCCATCTCAGGAATTTATATTTTTAATAAAATTTGCAGAAATTTACACTTTACCTGATGCCAATTCGCACATTATGTTCAAAACATAACTTTATTGTGGAATTAAGAACAATGTGCGGCTGCACTTTAAGACATAGAGCATAAGGAAGTTATGCCCTGCAGGCATTGCGCATATTGCGTCACAGCTGAGTCATTTCGAGACATTTAATATTTGGCTGAAGTGCGAAGCATATTGGAAGGTCTTCACAAAGGATGAGAGGCAGGATTAAGGGAATAACATTATATCGGAATTCCGGGACAATCAGACCGGAATAATGCAAAATATTTTCTTAGAAAAATAAAGGAATATTCGAGTTTTTGTTATCGTTTTTGAAAAAAACCTTTCTCAGAAAACACCTTTTATCTGATTGATGATCCACAAACTAGGATAGAGACGCTCAAATACGGAACACTAACACTAATCGGCACTGTCAGACGGTGAATATATACGACTTTTGCCACGTCCTGGATGGAATCCATCAGACAATAACATTAACGTTACAAAACCATACTATACAAATTATAAGTTTTCAATTACAAGTCATTTCACCTTTCACAAACGTTGTAAATTGTTTCTCCTAAATTAAAAAATCCTACGGGATCTCAAACTAGACCAAACAAAGCAGCAATGTGATGCAAGTCCTACCAACTTTAGACCACTGAACTAACGTGTATTTTCGTGAGCCTTTTGCATTCTTAAAGTCCAGACCAAAGACAATTGGCATTATGGACGCTACCATAAACGTCACAAATTCTAGAAACTACCTGATTGCGCTACAAATCCAATTTTCCTAGACAATTATTGCGTGATAAAATCGCTGTTCTTACGTTCTCGACAACATGTGTGGTAGTTTAATTTCTGGATTACCAGCAGAATGAAATCCTTTTAAAGGTTTTGTTATAAAAATAAGCTTTGTGCAAAACAAAGGAGAATGCAGAATAATAACACAGAAAGGTCACACGAAGGTATGACCTCTGCGCAAAAGTTAGCACTCGGAAATAATTATGAGAAAAACAAAATGTCAACTACAGAACGAAACTGGAAGAAGGGCATTCGCTATCGACCACCCATGCCCGTGGATAAGCTGGTTTTCACACGAAAACTGAGTTATCATGCCAGCATCACTTCTCAAGTCCATCTCAATAGATTCCTCTCGTTGTAACATCTGCCCATATTGTGTACTTGAATACACAATCATTTTCATGGATGTCTGTCGTCAAAAATGGTATACAAATTTTTGAAAAGGTAAAGGTGAAATACGTAAAAGGTAGAAGGAGGATCATTCTCGTACAAATTCATATTCTTCGAAAACTCAAAACCCGTAATTTTTAATTCCAGGTACTTCATTGAACTGTAAAATACATTCACAGGTACAAAAAGTTTTCAGACGGACTGTGTTAATGCTTAGCTCGAGGCATCTTGTCGCTTAAGGCGACAAATTGTATCATTGACAGTGATGAAGTAGAGGTAAATTAGTGTTCAGAGCGTAAAAGTAGCGAGAATTTCGCCGTCAGACAAAATACGTGGAATCGAATTTGGAATTACCGTTTTCGAAGAAAGTGAACTTGTACGGGAAAGAGATCATCGGTGCATTACGTTGTATCGGAAAGAGATGAACACTCTCAACTCTTACGTAAATGGTTCGTTCTTTTTAATCCAGCATTTTTCATTAAAATTTTCCGCTATCAAATCACGTTTTTGGCATGCCTAGACTTTAAAGACGTAGACTAAATTCTTTAAATCTGACACTGATATGGTAAAAATGCTTGAGTAGCGGGGAAAATGGGAATAAGCCAAAATTGACAACGTCTGTCTATATCCGGTAAAATCAGTTAGAAAAAAATACGAATTCTTTCGAACTCTATCATACGTACAAACTTGAGATGGCCAAGTCCACAATCAAGAGCCCACTTTATTGAAAACAAGGAATGTCAAACGCTCACCTACAATGTAGGAGTGTTTGACATTTCTTGGTTGTTACGTGACATATTTTTCTCATACAAAAGATGTCCGTATAATCGTAGTTTGAATTGACGAAATGTCAGGAAATATAATAATCAAATCTAAATGTCAGGAAAAGTTTCAAACCACACGTAAAGTTTCTAAATTGCGATGTGTTTAACGTAAGATTGGTTGGATAAACTGATAATAACCGTATTGGTTGAATTTGATCGTACGATACACAGAAAAGAAATGCATCAGATGAAATTGTGTCAATGAGCAAAAGTAAAAAAATTTCTTGAATCGAGGTTTAGAGAATTCAAATTTAAAATCCCCTATTTTAAAAATGGGAAACATAAAGTCGTATGATCTAAAATCCTAAAATTAAAATGATAATGTCGCAGAAATACGCAGGAACCAAAAGTCCATCTTTTAAACCATATATTTATTATATGGATAAAGCAAACAAAATTAGCCTAATATTTTACCTAAAATTTTGACCTTTTACGATTTTCGTCGAAGCTATTGGAATAATTTGAACCAGACGGCACGTGTAATTGAACAGAAAACAAGGAACACCGAATTTTATGGGCCCCTAATAATGCGATTCTAATGGGATCCAGAGCTATGCTAATGGCATTGCTCCAGGCAAGAGCCATTGGCAATGCGCCATTGAATTCCAAATAAATGGCCGTGTTCCTTTGGCGAACATGTGACGAAAAGAGCAAAGAACGAAGGAAAAATAAATAAGAAAATAATCCACGATTAATTTATTCGCTAAATACTTTGGAGTCGCCTCTAGTTTCAACTGTCAAACAAAAATGACAACAAACTTGAGACCATCTCTTCATTTTGAACCGTTATTTTTTGTAGATTTTTATAAAATTAATTTTGGTTATTTACTTCCAAATTTTTCGTTTCTTCGAAATATTTTGTTTTTATCTAAATATATTTTATCACTAAAATGGCGTAAACCTTCACTGAAGTCTGCTAAAACTAAAAAATTTAGAATTTGTTAGTTCCTGAAATATTAATTAAACCGTTAAGAATCTCCTGAAACGCGCAAGATATAAAAAATATATAAAGCGCTCAATTGTTTAAGCTTTAACCTTTAAAAGTCAAATGAACAATCACAAACATTTCTGAGCAAAAAACTTTTCCTATCCCACAATTAATGCCTCGAGACGATTTTTACTGTGAATTCGAGTTGGCATTTGGAAGCCATTTAAACTAATCTTCACAATCGAATCCATCCCTCGGAATACAAATTTCGCGGAGAAATCTTTTATCACATGCAACGTAATTCTGGGAAATTTTGAACGAGCAAAAGGCCAATGACGGGGGCGAATTTCTATGACAGTTTCGGTCGGCTCGTTAGCAGTGCAAATAATAAGAAATTGTGTGCAAAATGCCGTAGGCACAAAGACTTCGAGATGTTTGGGTTTTGTGGCATAGCATAACTGCAAACTTTTTAGTAAAGCGGCAATTATTGCCATTTCCCAAACAAGAGAAAAAAAAGATAAAAGGAGAAAGAAATACCGTTATGCAAAATATGCAATTAGTCATAATATACCTTAAACCTTTGTGGTCAGGTTCACTTTTATGGTTAGTTCATTTTGCGAATTCCGACGTCCAAATGTATTTATATGACAGAAGTAGAACGTAGCAAGTGGGAGGCATATTTGTAGTGAGCTTACGTTACTGTCCGCATTTGTGGAATTAAACCTGTAATCGTAATGATAAGAATGAAAACGCGATAGTTTCAATTCCTCCCACGTTTTTCATTTCTTATCACGATGGGCCAACTTTAATTCCAAACTTGCTTTTATCCAATCATAGTCTAATCCCTCATTGTAATCGTTAGGATTATGATGAGAATAAAAACGTGGGAGGTGTTTAAGGAATGTTGGCTAAAAGGTGCAAAACATAAAAGTACATGAAAGAAAATGCACTTAAATATGCAACTAAATTGTTAGTTACTAAACTGTTCCAAAAAATGCGACTGCAAACAAACTACAAACCACAAATTTCCTTTGCATTTCGAGGAATTCATCATACAAACGTTGGCACACATTTTCTATAGTAATTGAAAAATCTGTATTTTTTACGAAAATTTGGAGTTGAAGTGCAAGTTGCGAACAAGTTTGTGCCAAGTGGCTCGAAACTAGAAACTCGACTTTTTTGGCGGCTCGAAACTCGACTCGAAGAATTTCGGGCGACTCAACTAGAAATTTTGGGCCGCGCCCGTATGGGCGCGGCCGGAAAAAATTGAACTTTTTTACATTTTTTAAAATTTCAATGTTTTCGGAGAAATTTCGGCAAACAAGCCTAACATTTCAAAAAAATTCGCCTGCAACGCTGTTTTCTCCTTACCCTTATACTTTGTCTCATGTTTTTTAAAAATTTTGAGTCGAAAATTTGTGAACTTTTCAATAAATATTGTCAAATTTCAATCGTATAATTTATTTCAATGATAAATTTTAGTCAATGAGAAAACCCAATTTTATTATGATGAGAATAAAAACGAGGGAGGAGTTTAAGGAATGTTGGCTAAAAGTTGCAAAGCGTAAAAGCACATGCAAAAAAATGTGTTAAAAATACTTAAATATGCAACTAAAACATAATTAAAATAAAAATGCTAGACATGACAAAAAGGAGCAAAATTATTAGCAATGAAGCGGAATTCATTGCATTCTGCCGAAAAATTGTTTAAAAAATGCGGCGATAAAAACAGCTAATTGCGACTACAAACCAACTACAAAATTTGTAGTTATTTTAATTATTAACTGGGGAAATGTGAAAACCTTAAGCACTAAAGCTCTCACTGATTCGTAAAAATTTGAAATTGCACAAAATTGCAAACCTTTGTGTTTGATTATCACTTTGAGATTTGTTCCGTTTTACATTACGAGAGCTGCCAGAATATTTTGTTGGAAACCAGAAAATTAAATAAATTAAATCTACCAAAAACTTAACTAAATATAAAAATTAATTTTCTTTGGAAACATATTATTGCAAAAAACCATATGAATTCAAAATCGAAAGATTTCTGATAAATCAGAAAACTATATAACTTTTGCTTCTTCACATTCTTTTCTTTCGGAATTCATATTTACTATTAATGTCCATAATATTCTTTATGTTACCTTTCAGCCGAATAATTTTGTTTTCATTGAATTACAAAGTTGAGCGCTGGGGTTTTAATTGTGTGTTTAAATTTAAATTCGGTACCTTTGATAAGGTCAGGTTTCCAAAGCGGGTGAAACTATTTGTGATTGCTTTTGTTTTTCAAGATTTTTTTATAAATTTCGTCAATATATTATCATGCTTCCAATTGTTCTAATACAAAATCAAAAGAGTACGAAAATGCATTGGCCTATCCCTTATATAGAGGCCAACAAAAATTTAAACAACATTTCAATTACAAAGCTCATCTTTGTAATCATTTGAAAAACTGCGTTTAATTATTTGCGTGATGTCCCCAAAGTTTAGTCATGTTTCGCAAGTGAGTTGATTGCCCAAAATTCACACGTTGGCCACACTGTGCTGTATACTCGCACTCTTGAGCGCATAGCTTATGTAAACCCGATTTCCGCAGTTATTGGCCCCAAATCTCGAAGTGGTGACTTCAAGCTCCAATTTGCATAATCTTTGGCAGTTCATTTTATAAGAAGACGAAGAGTTTATTCTCGCGAAAGGAGTGTCGATGAGGAGTTCATGGGAAGAGCCTTGGAGAAATACTTCAATCCGGCTCTTCGCCACTTTAAGCCAAAGCCGCAAGGAAATGTTTGTTAAATGAACTGCCTTATAAGGGTCGTCGTCACAATTCGAGGATTGCGCCAAGTTGTATGGGAATATTCGGCTCATATACGGTAGGAAATGGTGTTAAGGATAGGAGATTGGTGGAGCTCATATTAGTATGCCGTGAGAAAATTTGATGAAAATATTTATTCATGTCACATAAATAGTCGGTCTAAGATGGATTCGAAAAACGGGAAATATTGTCAATTCCGGAAAAGAATCGGAATACAAAATATAGCGGTCTAAAATTTAAGTCGCGTGAAGAAATTAAACTAAATCGCACCTTTTAGCGACACCTACTTCCACACCGACTTTTACACGTATCAAATGAAAATTGAATCAAATGAAGGTCCTATAGGTCACATGGACACGGCCCACAAGTGAATGCGACACAGATGCAAATGACTCAAATGACAAAAGTTCGTATAATATATCATTTTCTTTGACTGAATAATTAGCTGCCTTTTTCCTGTGAGCCTATCACCTAATTATATTGGAATAATGAATAAAAAGTGTGGGTGTCGAAAAAGTGAGGAGTGTCTTTGACACTTTTCTAATCGCATTTTGACTCTAATATCCATTTTAAAGGTCACCACTATGAGTGAATAAATGAGCGCACTCACAAGTTTTAAGTCTCATGAAAGTTTCTGATTTCCATATATGGATTCATAATTTTGAGTAGTCAATTCTCCTGGGATCAATAATACAATTTCTAAACAAGTGATTGTGTTTTCTCTCAGGTTCTCTGAAAGCCATATAGGGCTCAAAATCCCCACAGGAGCCCAATTAGTTGCGAATACCTGTTACGTTTCTGCCGCTTATATCCTCCGTGATGATGTTTATGGAATCTATTACGTAAAAGATAACAAATGACGAAAGTTGCGTAATGCTGTGTTTTATTTCGATTCAGCTTCCGGTTTGTATACCGGAAATGACGTATATAATACCTGGTAATACCTCGAATTGTTGATAACTGTCTGTTATGGATTACTGTTCATACTAGGATTCGCATAGGAAAAATACACTGGAAAACATGATAGAACAAAAACAATATTTTGTCTCACTGAGTTTCGAAGCGCTACAAAAGAAAAATCGACTTTGGTGGACATTCCGTGCATGGACCAGTCCGATGGCGTCTCTTTGCACGACCCGACAAATTAAGCAAGGTTGGTCTGAACGTTTTAGAGATAAAAAATCCATTTTTAATGATAAACTTTATCTAAAAGCTTATGTAACAATTTATAACAGGAAGGCCAAGCGTGAACACTTCCTAGCTACCAACAAAGGAAAGAAAAGGACCACACAAGTCGATTGCCCTTTTGAGGAATTTTGAAATTCCACTGTGTCTTTAATCACTTGCACTAAAAATTTGAAACAATTGTGAATATATTGGAACTTTCTAGAATTTTCTGAAACTTGTAGATTGTTTCGAATTTACTAACGACTCTAAAACTGCGATTTTGAGTTTAAAATCAATAATTGTCGGCTTCATCATCTCTATGTCGGACGAATTGTATTGCCAAGTATTTTACAAGCGTGTATAAAGTTAACTTTATTATTTAATTATTATTACCATTTCATTAGTCAAGAATCATTTAGGAAACATAGACATACAAATTTGTAAAATGACAGATCACTAATTCACAACCAAAACATCAAAGATTAATTTCTTTGTCAAATGACATTAATAGTCTAAAAATGGAATTCAATAGTAATATCAAAATTCTAAATAAAAATTAGTTCTCTGGATGTGGCGTAGCGCTTTTCTTTGGTGATTCAATTTCCTGCTTCACCTCCTCTTGCTTTACCACGCAGTTTTCTTTCTCGCTCACCCCGATCCAATCGCTGCCCAGAGTGCTAGATCCTGACGTGTCACTCGGGTGGTCTTCGAGATCCTCCTCCTTCTTGACCGGCAAAGTGACACTCGCAGCGGTTTTCATGTTGAGGATTTCGTCTATCGAAAGTTTGCTCTTTTTGGCACTCGAATGCGAAGGTGTGGAGGTGCTCTGTTGCTGTGGTGAATTTTGTCCAGAGATCTGTTGGCGCTGTGCCAAAGATTGTTGCTGCTGGAGGAGGGTTTGCATGGATTGCTGAGCCATGAGCTGCTGGAGGAAAAGTTGCATCGGATTTAAACCGGCCATGGGATTGTGGTTGGCTGAAATGTAAAAAAGTTTAGTTTGGTATTATTTCCCAAGATATGGTTCAATTCGTATTCTTGACCACAAGTTAATCTTAGATGGCATTTTCATATGTATTTTGAAGCTACTTTCTTGGTCAAAGTTAAAACGTGCAATGACAAAAAAATGTTACTTCTATACAATATTTTTGTTTAAAAATTGCCACCTTGAGAAAAAAAGTAAACAAAATTTGGAAATTCAAGAAGAGAAATTCAGGAAGTAAAATTTTATTAAAAAGTTCGTTGTTTAAAAGCTTCGTCTTTACCCAAAATTTGGTGGCATATGAGAAATAACAATTAAATTTGAATTAAAAATTTGAATTTACTTCAAAAAAGCACCCATAACTAATTTTTGTCTGCTAATAAATATTGAAAAATAATATAAAACTAGGAATTCTTTGAATTAGATGTTAAAATATCACATACCGATCTCTGTGGCGTTCTGTTGAGGTTGCTGCCCGCCAAACAGGAAAGGACTTGGAAACATTCCGGCACCGTTCATTCTGCCAGCCGCAGCCATGGCCGCGAAATTCATGGGATTAAAGCAACCAGCTGCGCTTCTCATCATCTCAATTGCGTTCTGAGCCGCATTCTTGGAACCTTGGTCGTTTGACGCAAAGCCGGAGCCTCCTTCCTGCGGTTGATCGCCCTGGCCTGAGCTCAGGTCTCGGGGACTGTCGTCGGAATTCTCAGTGCTCGGAGAAGCCAACAAGGAGGAGGATTGGTGCTGCTCGAACATTTCGGAATCGTCCATCTCGTCGTCTGAGTCCATTCCTGTATCGCCATTGGCTTTGTGCACTTCAACCATAATTCCATTGCGACTAAATTGGAAATATTAATAATTTGTAAACATCCTTATAGTAAGTTAGTGATGATCCTCCCTCCCTCCGTTCCACGTTTTGAATTCCCGCCTTTGGCATTCTGTATTTTTCGTGTCAGTGACGGTTTTCTCAAGGAGGGGCATTCTATATAGTGCTTATTTCAGACTGAGTCTGAGTCTCAGACTGAGTTTTAGACAAAATTTTAGACAAAATTTAGCTAAAATGTACCTAAATTTTCGTGTCAGTGACGGTTTTCTCAGGAGGGGCATTCTTTATAGTGCTTAATTTTCGTGTCAGTGACGGTTTTCTCAGGAGGGGCATTCTTTATAGTGCTTAATTTTCGTGTCAGTGACGGTTTTCTCAGGAGGGGCATTCTATATAGTGCTTAATTTTCGTGTCAGTGACGGTTTTCTCAGGAGGGGCATTCTTTATAGTGCTTAATTTTCGTGTCAGTGACGGTTTTCTCAGGAGGCGCATTCTTTATAGTGCTTAATTTTCGTGTCAGTGACGGTTTTCTCAGGAGGGCATTCTTTATAGTGCTTAATTTTCGTGTCAGTGACGGTTTTCTCAGGAGGGGCATTCTTTATAGTGCTTAATTTTCGTGTCAGTGACGGTTTTCTCAGGAGGGGCATTCTTTATAGTGCTTAATTTTCGTGTCAGTGACGGTTTTCTCAGGAGGGGCATTCTTTATAGTGCTTAATTTTCGTGTCAGTGACGGTTTTCTCAGGAGGGGCATTCTATATAGTGCTTAATTTTCGTGTCAGTGACGGTTTTCTCAGGAGGGGCATTCTATATAGTGCTTAATTTTCGTGTCAGTGACGGTTTTCTCAGGAGGGGCATTCTATATAGTGCTTAATTTTCGTGTCAGTGACGGTTTTCTCAGGAGGGGCATTCTTTATAGTGCTTAATTTTCGTGTCAGTGACGGTTTTCTCAGGAGGGGCATTCTTTATAGTGCTTAATTTTCGTGTCAGTGACGGTTTTCTCAGGAGGGGCATTCTTTATAGTGCTTAATTTTCGTGTCAGTGACGGTTTTCTCAGGAGGGGCATTCTTTATAGTGCTTAATTTTCGTGTCAGTGACGGTTTTCTCAGGAGGGGCATTCTATATAGTGCTTAAACTCAGACTGAGCCAAACTTAGACTGAGCCAAACTTAGACTGAGCCAAACTTAGACTGAGCCAAACTTAGACTGAGCCAAATTTAGACTGAGCCAAATTTAGACTGAGCCAAACTTAGACTGAGCCAACCTTAGACTGAGCCAAACTTAGACTGAGTCTGAGTTTGCGAGCCACCGCAGGTGGCGAGCCAATCCTGTGGTCGGGCGCTCCGCGCCCGACCTTCCCCCTTGGAATGTGGTTGAAGTTAGAACAGAAAAGGCATACTGATCTAGAAAAGGCATACTGATCTAGAAAAGGCATACTGATCTAGAAAAGGCATACTGATCTAGAAAAGGCATACTGATCTAGAAAAGGCATACTGATCTAGAAAAGGCATACTGATATAGAAAAGGCATACTGATATAGAAAAGGCATACTGATCTAGAAAAGGCATACTGATATAGAAAAGGCATACTGATCTAGAAAGGGCATACTGATATAGACTCCACGCGCGCTAGCGCGCGTTAGCGCGCTAGTTTTGTAATATTTTTTCAATTTTAATTAATCTTAATATATTGTAATTTTTACAAGTATTTTATAAATAAGGGTAAACTATATTTTTGTGACATATATCGTAGAAAATATGATGAGAACGATGAATGAGTATGAGCAAAACTTTCTATTAACTTTTCTATAATCAATACAAACTCAAGAGGAACAACTTATATATAGGAAAAGGGTATATCAAAGGCCATAAAGATGCTCATTCATGGAAATAAGGTAGTGTCTGTAGGTAAGAGTAGATAAGTGTCAAAGGCGTTGACAACAATTATACTCCCCTAAAAGACAAGAGGAAAGCACTTCAGAAGAATTCTTTCAAGAATACACATAACTTTTGCATTCTTTTCATTTTAGAGTTTTGAAATTTGAAATTTAGGAATATTGCAATTCTAGTAGATTCCATATACGATGTTGGTCATGTGACCTGGATATTTTGGGAATGTGTGGAACTTATGTAACTATAATTAAAATTTTGGCATTCTTGGGGGTCGTGTGTCTACAATTTTTAAGAATACGCAGCTCAATTGATTTAAATCCACCGGATCATATTTACACCGGACCAAAGCCTGATTACATATTTCTGATCCATTTTTGTAAAGCTAAAACGGGTCCGATTTCATTTCAATCCAATTTTAGTAGCAAATTCGCACAGGTAATGCCTTGAGTTTATTTTCGCACATGAAGGAAATGTTCCCATGACTATGAGGACGAGAACAAACCCTAAAAGGGGGCCACCAGCTGCGCGCCATGATCCTACGATACCCTCTCTTCTGTCAGCCATTCGACTGAGACCGAAGAACTGGCAAACAACAACAATACAAAGGTGTGCGCGGTCCATACAAAGTGTCCATTGACTGCAAATTGAGCCAATATCGCGTACAAATGGCGGGCGGCGATCCGTTTTATGGCTCTCAAATTCACCGGAGCGATGACCTGCTGTCCATTTTAGGATAATTGTGCCCGACAATTACACCGAACAATGACATGCATTAACACTTCCTCTTTGCTGCTGCCGTTTGTGCGCCATAAAAGATCAGAGAACAAAAGAAAAGCGGTTAGACTCTTACCGTTAGATGGACAGGTTGTAAGTGAGGAATTGGCTTATATTAAAGCATTAAAGGTATTGGAGGACTGCACTGAATTGACTTATTGCATGCCATAAATGGGATTACATTCGCAACTCAAGTCTCAAATTTAAGATTTTTATGGTTATTGAATGCTCTCTTGATAATTACCTTTAATTGTTCTAGATTCTGTCAAAAACGGGATCGCATTACGAAAATTAGTTAGCCTTTATTTTTTTCACATTTGAATTTACGCATATAACCAAAAAAGTACGAAAAATTGCAAAAAAAAGTACCGCTTCCTGGATAAAGCAAACATAAATATAGCCATTTTGGTGCAAAAAGTAAATCAAATATGCAAGAAGCTGGATTTTATGAAAAGCTGGCTTTTATGAAAAACGAATTCTAACGAAAAAGACATTTTTTGGCCGAAACATAGGACTGTTTCGAGAATTCTAACAAAAATCGTTTGATTATATGCGACCAAAAAGTTACCCAAACATTTTTATTTACTTTGCGTTTTAACTTTTTCGTATACGCTGTTCATAATTCAACAATTAATCTTCCTCGAAGTATTAGCGTCAAAATGCATCATGTTATAAATTTTCAGTCATCACTATTGCTTAGACTTTCTTTGTTTCTGTTCCACTTTCAATTTCGATAGCACATTTTCATTTCAATTTCGACCCCTCCCTCAAGATTATTTGTCTCGACCCGACCCCAATCCAGTCCAAATCTCCCTTGTTCCATCGAAATGAACAACTTCCAAAGACATCCTCATCGCCGCTATCCTCCTTGTGAAAACAAAAGAGCGCATCATCATCGCCTATAATAATAAAGCCCCACATTGCAAAGAGTGGCCATTAACACACATCCCAAAAGCACCCAAAGCTTAGGGGGAACCGCTGTCGCCGCTCCAAGTGCTAGCTGTCATCGACGTCGTATTAAGAGAGCTTCTGCTCTGCTTCGATGTCCCAACACACAAATACACCACTTACACATTACATTTAATTCGGCGAGGGGGCTGCCCCCTTCCCCCTCCACTCTGATAGCGTACACTTGAGTTGTCACAAAAGCGGATTACGGTCGGTGTGCTGTTTCGCTGGGCCCTTTAAGCTCATAAAAGACCCATAAAGACGCCCTATTATTTATACGAGCTGCTATCAAATCCATTCATGATGATGATAGAGACTGCTCTTATCCGTTAGTTACCAGCTGGGACTGAGAGGGGAAGGGGGGCATTGGTTAGTGCGAGGCTTCCACTAAACGGTGAGTTTGGGTCCTTTTGGGTCCTCTGGGTTACAATGTTGTGATGGTTGAATGCTAATGAAAAGCCGGCTTATTGTTCTGTGAGTAGAGCTGAGATGAAAAGAGTAATGAAAAGAGAGGCAAAGCGTGGCTAATTGATCGCGGCAATATAGCGGGGATTAGTACAGCGTGAAATGGACAAGTCTATAAACAAGATTTATATGGACAGCAATAGCAGTGTCATAAATATACTCATAGCTTGTACCGTAAACCCGGACAGTCAAATTTTTGGGGCCATGGCTATTTTTGGCACCTACATACAATTATATTCAAGCTAAAAGATATTTTCCGAAATAAACGGGTTATTACTGTTTTCGGAATTGGAAAGTACACGACAAAAATAGATCGCACTGTACCGCTAGTTTTTCTTTTCCAGTTATACCACCTGTTATTTTGCTTCTGAATGATGCTATTAGATTAGACGAATGCAAATTTCTTGAAACTATAGGAGCGGATTACTTAGAATCGGGGCATCTCCAGCGCTCAAATTGTTAGTGTCGCGTTGGTAATTAAATTTGTGTTTTGATTTGGTTCTTGAATGGACGGAAAGCAAAACACTTAGCGAATTAGGATAAGGATATTAGGAGTAAATTAAGGATTCATGAGTCTGGTATACAGTAAATTTAGCCGGCTAAATTTTCGGATTGAAGAAGAATAATTAGTAAAAAGTACCGAGGCCGCCGGATTCCGACTTTTGTTCCACTAAGCTAAAATACTGAACGGCATAACGTTTTCCTTCTCATATCACATGATGCTTGGATCAAACCAAATGCGGGTGAGTTTAAGGAGAAGTTTATATTTTGAATGTATTCAGGCTTGACAAAACATGGGACACTTTTAGGTTCAAGTGGGTTAATGTGTCACGTGAGTAGGGATTATGATGCTTATAGTTTGAAGGTTTATTTCTTTGAGGAACTTGCTAGCTAGTTCCTATGCAAAACTAACCGAAACTATTATTATAAATTCATCCTTAAAACCTCTTATTGAAAAATATAAAACGTATTAGCTTATTTTGGACTTTTGGCCGAAAATCTAAAAACTGCTTCATGGAAATTGGCGTAATTTTATAAGTTTTCATATATTCCTAGATTATGGAATGTATCCTACTTGTTTTTCGATGCCGCAGCTCGATCTCGTTGGCGTCGATTCTTGAACCAGTTGCCGACTTGCATGGGTGTTAATCCGGTCTCCGCGGCAAGTTCCTTCTTCTTTGCTGGATTTGGATACGGGTCGCGCAGGTAGTGTTCCCTGAGGGTTGTCCTGGTTCGCTCTTTGAAGCAGTGCGTTTTCTGTTCGCCGTCCCAGATTGTTGGTGGCATCGGGTACTTCTTTCGCACACGGTATTTGTCAACTGGCCCGAGAGGTCTAAAGTAAAATTTTGATATTATAAAGCAAAGCTTAATAACTGTAAAAAAAGTTTGTCTGAAGTTTTAATGACTACGTTGTAATGCCTGCGTAATCCTATCATCCCCTAATGACAGATTTCCCAAGAATGAAAACCAAACAGATCATTAAAAGTTGTATGATTCAACATTCATCCTTTGTGATGGAATGAAGACACATTATTTCTCAGAACTATCTTCAGGCTACAAATGGCGGTGAGAGACTATGATGCCTGATGACTGAAATGAAATTTTGGAGTTCCAACGGAAATTGAAATTGAAGTCTATCCATAGTAATTTATAGCCCTTAACTTTTCGATATCTTTCAAATTTTATACCAAAACTTTGGCGCGTACATCCTTGAAAGATTTTTGATAGCCTTCTAAGGTAATCTTTGCGTATAGTTCAAATTTTTTGCATATTTTACACTAAAAGCCTAATTTTTTCGTAAAAGATGTTTTGAACAAAATATGGCATATTTCGTAAATTTGTACTTGCTTTTGGCCAATGATTTGAGTTTGTCGGGCTTTCGCTGACTTTGACACATAAATTTACAGTTTGATCTACACGCTACGAAAAACTTATCATCTTTGTAACAAATTTTCAAACATACACATATTTTATAAATAATTTTTCAACTATTTCACAAAGTGCAATTAATTTAATAAAAATTCCATCACTTAAATTTACAGTCCCTCAATTTGCTTTTTATTTTTTATATGCACTTTATATATCTCATCATCTCCACCCTCGCCACCTTCATCAAAAACAACCACCCACAGAGATCATTCGGAAAACCAAATCGGAATTCAAAATATTTCTCAGAAATTTTGCACAAAACCAAAGGTATTTGTGCGAAATAACAGAGATAATGACCCGTTAGCACGACCTGTCACCCGATGACTTCCTATCATCATATCATTTTCAGATAATCAGGCTGCCACCCTCACATCACAATAACAATTATCCACCTTCACTTTTGCACTCTAGCAAAACAGATGAGTCTAGACGCAATTCGGCGTAAGCGATCGCAAAAACACTACCGCGAATCGACTCAGAATTTCCACCCTCAAGTGCTCGATTACCAATGATCATAGTGGGGGTGTTATCACATGATAAAATAACATTTTAACCATATCATTTGAAGAATTTTAGGAATTTAAAATACCATATGAATTCTTGCAAAGATGATAAATAAATACAAGCCTTTCATGGCCTGAAGGCATAGCTCTGAGAACGTCCCCAGTGCCTAACACCAAGTGCCTCAAGAAATAATTCCATGTATGACTCACCTCCCACGCATTTTCTCGGCCTCCTGGTAGTGCGCCTCTTGCCACATTGCCTGGAGTTTGGTATGTGAGGAATGTGTGAACTTGTGGTTCTCCAGAATGTTGTAGAGCTCTTTGTAATTGCCGGTATGAAAGTAGACCAGAGCCCAAGCCCGGAGAACGGATTCGCATTGCGAGATCTTCATGGCTGTGGTCGGCGGTAAGGAAAACAGAAGACGGGCCAAGTGCTCGACTTCGTTCGCTTCTTCGAGTTGCTCGCAGGTCTTGATGATCTGAAATGGGATTACAATAAAACGAAATGACAGTAGAAATAATTGAAAGTCAAATTTTTATTCACGTTTAGAGGAATAGTTCCCATAAAAGATCACTAGTCATGATTTTTTGTATTATAGGTTATATCCAGGATTTCCGGTTGGTCTGATTTCGATTTGCACTTTGCACAATTGCGTTCTCAGGCTTGTCTTTCGGAATACCAGACTTTTACTAATATTTTTCCGTTTTTGCTTTTTATTTTTGCCTCATTTTTTATATTCGAGAAAAGAAAAAAAGTTAGATTTTAAAAAGGTATGAAATATATTTTGTGTGAGATTTATAAATTTTAGACCTGCTCAATTTTAGTTTGTTTCCATTTTCGATAAACTTTTACTTCTGAAGGTTGGACTGATCTCACATATATTCCATCAAAGCGTTTTTCCTTATCCGATTTCAAATCCGAGAAGTAAGAGTCAATTTCGACTATTGCATGGCATAATTCAATCAAACATGCTCGCTTCTGGATACTCACAAAAAAACAAGGAAGCGATACTTTACACGCCCATTTTGAGGACAAAGGAAAGAAGGGATTAAATATCATTTCAGGCCGGCTCAATTCCCGATTCTTTATTTTTAAATTGAGTTTGGATCTCCTCTCAACTCACAAAGGCATATTTATTTTAGTTGTGCGCCGAACAAAGAGCCGTTTTACTTACAAATAAGAAGCGATTTGCTTCAAGGCTCATCATCCAAAAAGGAGTGTCAAAGCGAAGCCTGAAAGTGAGCTACCCGCAGAATTGGCCTCATTGCGCGGCGAAAATTGGCTTCGTCAGAAACTAACACGAGATTATGTGCGCATTTGATAAAATTTGTGATGAAAGTATTAACCTAGCGAAGAAAAAAAGAGCAATGAGGCCAATCAGGAATTTGTGAATTTTTCCTGAATTTTGTACTCTAATCTTGGAACGTCATTCTAGAAAATTTCAAAGTATGTCCCGAAAATTTCAGCGAAATAAATTTCAACACGCGGGATTTACGAGCTTCAGATTTTGAGGAATCAAGCAAATTTTTCAGTATTACTCCAGGAGTTTTGCAATTTACTAAAAAATCTGCGCAATAACTCTTCTGGAAAATTCTGCGAAACGCATGTGACAAAAAGTGCGTTTCAATGCCCAAAAAGTAAATTAGCAGCTCTATTTCGAGCGCAAAATAGGTGCTTATTTAGAGCCCTGGGGCGATTTTCGTTGAGTGGTATTGGTTGGCACCTCTTGACAGGAAGTGCAACATTTTTCTCGCGGGGCCAAAGTATTTGCTCGGGAGTATATCGCCGTAGGTTCATTTACGTTTTAATAATGTCGAGAAAAACTGAAAACCTCGCGAGGAAATGAGAACTTATAATTATGTTTAAAGGGCATCAACCGTAGGTTTTAATTGGAAGTTGTTCTCGCTAGACAGACAAGAAATCATCACCTTTTTGTCGGTAATGTTGGATAATTGTCATTGCCTTGAGGGTAAATTTTTATTTTGCATAGCGCGGAAGCAAAATCGTATAGAAATTTGTGTTTGGACTCACTTTCAGTAAGAATTTTGGACTTTGAATGCATCCGAAGCTGGTCAAGGGTTATTTTGCGAAATTGTTGCGAAAAAAATTATTTTCCAAGATTATGCTAAATTCGACTGCAAAATTCAGGAAAACTCCACAAATTCCTGGATTGTTCTGAGCAAAATAAAAAAATGATACATTTGTGTTTTGCCAGAAAACACATCCAATTTTCAGCCCATATGGATCAAGGTGAATAAAAATCAAAAGCAGGCAAAAGTGGTGAGCCAAAACGAAATTTTTTTGCACTTTTAACATATTCATAGCCTTTTGAGAAAGGAATTGCTGCTAAAATCCCGAAAAATTGCTAGAGAATCTAAGGAGCCATCTCGACCCGGGTTCTGCTTCTTGCCAATTAATAAAATTTACAGTTTCGAAATTTTACTTTCAATTTGCATAAAAACACCATAACTCACCTGTTCCACATTAACGCCCCCAAACAGCTGTTGACCTGCAAAGGTTGGGAAGATATTGGCGCCGGCGCCGAACATGAACGGCATTCCGGTCGGTTTCTCCACGCCATTTGCCATCCCAGCTGCGCCCTGATTGTTACTTTGTTGTTGCGAATTATCCTGCTGCGTGTTTGAGTTAGTCATGGCTTGGAAAAATTTCTGCAGGTACATTTGCAGGTGAGCATTGGCGGCCATTGCGTTCGGTATCGGAATCGCTGGCTGTGCCAAGGGGCTCGGGTTGTTGGAATGGTACTGGGGCATTGATTGAGTCGGAGTGGGCGTAGAACTTTCGGGATTGTTCGATGCCTTGGAGTCGGCTGAGTCAGCTCGGGGTGGTGGGTTTGGCTCATTTTGAGAGGTAGACGGTTGGCTCGGAGAACGGGAGTGAGCCTGAAAATAAAATTCGCTTTAGAAAATGTCTTAGTCTGGAATTAGTTCAGGATTTGTTTTTCGAAGTTTTTCCAAAAAAGCGATTGATTACATCGTTAGAAATTTATTATATTGAAGTTACTGGTTTACCTTTCGTTTACATGCAGAAAGCAAAAATATCAAAAATTGCATTAGGAAAGTTTTTTATTCATTATGTTTTTTCTATTTATTATTTTTAATATTTTATTATTAGGTTTTAAACATTTAAATATCAAATTCTTCTTTCAAACCGTTAAAGCGAAAGATATCCTATTTGCAGGGCTCCAAAATTTATTTTTATTTCAGGCCAAATTTGAAATATGAAATCACTTTTTGGGACTTTAATTTTTTGCTAAAATTCATTTTACCCAAAAGTTGAAACATTTTTGTGTCCAAACGACTGCCGCAAAAAAGATCATTCTTACAAACTTTCTCGATTTCAGGATATTTTCATGACACAGGGCCAATTTTAGGACAATTCAGAAATCTCTTGGGTATTTTTTATCCCTATTTATCCCTATTCACTATAAAAATTAATTCTTTTCCAAACGAATACCCAGGCTATATGGAAAAATGCAACTAGCAGTTATGTTCATAAAAGTCACTGAGTGGTGCTAGGGAACATTTTGACGGATACTATAACAAAACGAAAAATTCACTGACCGTATCCCCGCTATCACTTCCTCTAATCTCCTCCACATTTTCTTCGGTCTCATTCCCGACTGGTGCGTCGATCGATTGTCCACTTTCAAGTCCGCTGTCGGCTTCCTGCGATGCCTCCAATCGATGGCTGTTGGGATTGTGATCGAGTCCATTGTTGTCCTCGGCCTGACTCAAATGCTGGGCGCCATTTCGCAGTGCACTTTTTTGTGCTTCCTTGCTAGCGGGAACGGGCTTGGGCTGTCGGAGATGAGCGCGATTTCCGCCAGCGCCGTTGTTGTTGTTGAGCAATTTGTTCCAGAACTGCTGCATGTCCATGGAGTTCAGCATTGGCAGCGACTCTGGAATATCAGAGGAAATCCGTGAAAGTTGAATTGCAGGGAATAGTACAGGTAGAGTGTAAGTTTAGTCGAACATCCTGAATTCATGAGCATTAAGGATATGAAGTCTTGATATTTGTACAGGTATAAATATATAACAAGAATAACGGTAACGGGTAACATATATAGGTATAAATTATGGTAGCATCTGGAAAAATATGAAATTGCGATAGTGTCTCAGAATATCCCAATATTTTGGCGATTAAAATAGGGACGTTCTCAAGTTATCGGCATACGTTTCAGAACCGAGGATTTTCCCCAATACCGAGATCCAGACGGGCATGGCTCAATAGGAATGACAGAAAGTTATTGATTCCTGCTTCGGGGCCTTAATTTTGATATTCCTCTGAATTTTATACTCAAATGAAAATGATTCCTCAAGGATATTCTCTAGCATAAGGTGACGCTCGGGATACCTTATTGTAGTAGTCTAGGATTCCTAATATGTGATAGCCACAAATATTTCCCGAAGAAATCTTGAGCGTTGAAGAATATATCTCGAGAGTCTTGAGGACTCAGTCTCCACCCCATTTCACTTTCTTGGTTCCAGCCGGAGAGCGAGACGACCTCCATCCAACCAACCAGCTCCACTTCCAAGGCCCACACCGACGCCGCCAGTCACTGATAGGGGCGGTGCTTGGCAAGAGAGAGTATGGATTTTGGGTCGTCTTGGATTGGCCCGTTTTGTGCACAAATTGGTTAACGGTTTTATTACTTATGCAAAATTATTTCACAAATTATTTGAGGAGCAGACGAGGTCGAAGTCCGAAAGCAATAACCAGTCATAAGCCTGCTAGGGCACATTTTTTATAAACATGTTTGTTTTAATTCGTCTGAACGGTGCAAATATTGCATAATTATAGCTGCAAATTATTTTACGTAACAATTTTCTTTCGACTTGATGCTTGGCCATTTTCCTGCCCTGTCATCGAAAGTAGCGTAGACGCCAAAAATAGCCAACGTTTGTTTACGCATCGTCCATATATGGCTATTTTGCGTTATAACCGTATGTTTATTATCAAAGATCAGGTTGAGTAGCAGGGAAGTATGCTAAGATAACGTTCGATCTTAAATATCTATATTATAGAATATAGGCAGAATATGAGATTATAGACCAGGTCTATATGTTATAGACCCATAAGTCTCTAAACCTGATTTTCAAAATTTTTTCCGACTTACATAGAACCTTAGTTTAGAGACATTATTTTTAAAATGTGTCTCTTTTCGCGCCCATCCAATCTTTTGTCTCGAAATAAAAGGATTAGCGGAGAAAGACGTCATAACAGTTTTAACACAATGTAGATATAAAAATAGAGAAAAGGACAAATGTGAGAGACAAATCCGAGATTTGGGTTCACCCAGAGATTAAATAGGAATTTAGCCCCTAGTAGAGTACTTGATGGGGTAAGAGATACTCTCTAATGGTAGGGGAATTCACCTCCTTCACCAAGATGTTTTTCGGTGGTTTCTTCCAGGGGTGTAAGAATCACGCAAGTACCCCAATGTACTCTAAGGCCAGCTTCATATCCTGGAAATAGTTGGCTTCAAAGCGATCATCACCACACCCCCCCCCCTCCCCTCAAAATTGTTATATGGTAAACTGAGACGGGCGGTGTTATGATGGTTTGTTTAGAGTCCAATGACAAATGAATGTGAATTGGAGTGAAGTGGAGTGAATTTGTAGTGTTTTGTGGTGGAATGACATCGCCTTCGTCATCATCGTTAGTTATCGTCTTGGTCTTGGTCGGTGGAATCATTCACTCAGCAGCCTATTCATCAGCACTCATTCTCTTCATTTATTCCCCGCGCCGGGCAGATAGTAGATAGGTTAATGGAAGGAGTTTTAGTGTACTACTAGTGGAAAACAAGACGAGATGTGGGGGGAGTAATTGACAAGTGCTCGGAATACCGCCGGCGCCATTACTCCACATAAAACTCAACTAACCCAAAGTCATCCCCCAATCAACCAGCCAGCTCCCCCTCCCCAGCCCCCCTACCAAGCCCAACCGATTCTTCCGATTAGTGGAGTGGCGGTAGTGTGGCTCGTGTCGCTGGAGAAAAATTGTCGGAGTTAATTTAGAAATAAATCAGGGCTCTTGTTGTGTTTGTCTAAAACAGAAACGACGACGCTGGAAATGAGAAGTGCTGGCTGAGCGCTGGCGGGTTAGGAAACGGTAGTGAGGTAATATCGGGGGGATCTACGGAGATTAGGCAGAAGCAGCCAAAAATCAGAAAGATCCACAAAAATTGAAATTGGGGATAAAAAACGCTTTAGCATTATTAATTATCATTATGAAAAAGCAGATGTTTGGAGTGCCGTTGAAATTATATAAAAATATGTTGAGAAAAGTTTGAGAAATAATTTAACAAACGTCGTCATAGGCAAAAAAGCCGCAAAAAACTTTATTCTTAGTTTTTGCAATTTTAAAGGAATAGTTAAACTAGCCTCCGAATTTAATCAATTTGAAAAATTTCACAAATTGCCTAAAAGCGAACTTTTTGGAAACAAGTGGCAAAAGATAACGGCCAATTCATATTCAGGAATTCACAATGCCCTGAAGGCATATTCTGAGTTTAAACATTGAGATTAAATCTGCCAATAAAAAATCAATGGGAAAATATTAAATAAAATAAAATGTCAAATGAAAAGAGTCAAGAGGTTAGATTTTTAATATCGAAAACAAAAATTTTTGTTTTTTAGTACTACTTTCGGATCAGGTTAAAATTGCGGCAAGAGCTGTACTATTTTCAAAATATGGTGATAATACAGTCTATGTATTTCAATCAAAGACAATCAATTCACAACCAACTCCGGCTGGGTAATGGATGGTGAAAAGGAAACGGTAGCGTGTATCACCGCAGTCGCATGAATGGATACGGGTTGAGGGAGGGATCGCGGATCGGATTAATCCATTGACATGAGAATGATAGAGTTGGATTCGATGAAATGGTAATCGCGCGGTGGATTACATTCCGTAGGCTGAGAGCAATATGTCGGGGATAAAGGACAATATGTCGTTTATCGAAAACATGGGTGGCCGAAAACAGGATTACCCCCGGAATCTGATACGATAAATCAAATGTCGGTTATATAAATTAGAGAGGCTTCTGCTAAAAAGTAAACATTTTGACGTAAAGTTACATGTCATTAGGGATAAAGTTTTATATTTGGATTACTTTCCTTATCCAAAAAATTTCCGTTTAAGGCTACTTTTCATTATCTGGTCCAAAAAATCATTTTTTGCAGAAAAGACAGAAATTTAAACATTTGCAATTTTATGTTCCGTGGCAAAAATGGGATAAGGCTGACGATTCATGATTACTTAAGTAGAAAGTTTCTGGGAAGATATCCATTTTGGGGCAGCTTCTTTTATATTCCTGAGCAATTTTGGAACATTTATTATCAATACTTTTGGGATACCCCATAAAACAGTGGGATTTAGGTTCTTAAATGGATAGCCCAATTTCAGCAACAATGAGTCGCCTATGGGTTCCATTGTTTGTGTTTTTCATTATTGTTAGAAGCAGACTGCGCGGCTGTTCCCACACGCAATCCCTGATGCGTACAAATCATCGACACAATCTCAATCCCCGTTTTCATGAAACAGTGATGCTGTTTCGATGGCTGCAGAAGCAGCTCATCGTCGTCACTGTTTCATCCATTTGTCGCGACATTAATAGCCCGGTGAGTGCATCTATTGTTTCATTTGTGGGATAGGACGCGGATAAAGAACGGGATTATGTAAAAGCCGAGGATGAGATGATGACTGGAATTGGGATGAAGCAGTAGCGGATACATATTTGGATAAGATTTGATCAAGCATAGCACAAATTATAATATCAGAGAGCATTACGTGAAACAAACTTGCACTTTTAGCAACAAATAGTGAAAATATGCGCGGTGACCAAAAATGAGTAAAATACCAACAAAATGTAAAAATTGTTCCAAATATTCCAAAAATATTTTCTGACCTCATTCATACAAAAATTTATGTTACTACTTAAGCCTTTTATTGCACAAAGCCGGGGTAAGGAGTAAAATAAATATAAAAATATCCAAAATCACTGAGAAAGTGATCCACTACAATAAAATCCTCCCCGACCACCATTCCACCGTCGAATAAGAGACGGATTGTGGTGGGGTATCGTACACCCATTAGAGGGCGATACCACTCAACGATACCCTGCCACTGAGCACCGCCCCACCCGCATCAATTCCACTGCGATGAATGCAAAATGGGCGAGCGCCGGAGATGATGAAAGGGGAGGAGGAGTCCGAATTGCGCCCTTTCTCTAATGGATTTGGAGGCGGGTCTGGGCTGGTGAGAACAAAAGAGAGATGACACAAGCGGCGGCGGGCATGTCGTCGTCTTTATCAAATAATTTGTGTAAATAAAATGCGATGATGGTTTGACATTGAAGTGAGGAATTAAATTCGCAAATGACTTTACTTTTCTGTAACTCAATAGCGAAAACCTGAAAACCGAAATTTGAGTGGAGAGTGATTAGTTTTGAAATTAATGAAATGAAAGATGATGGAGTGATATGATATTAGCTTTGTAGAGTGGAATTTGAGGAGAAGAGTATAAAAATGGATTGTGTATTCTTGCTTCGTGCTTTGTTTTAAAGTTTCCAATCATTTTCTGATTTACTATCACACTTTTATCACCTCTACTCAGATCTGAAAAGAATGCCTCTCAATCATAAATTCACATTACCAACAATTTGTCTTTTCTAAAAACCGTTTTTTGTGACTCTTTCAACAACCAAGACTCTTCAAGCAAGAGACTTGCTTGAAGCTAAACCCGAAAGTATATATAAACGGGGAATTCCATTAGTTAAGTTTCCCGGAATTATACCCAGAATTTCCAGTCTCTGGTTTTAACTCTCGTTTTCCTCGTCCAAACGGATAACTGTAATATTAATGGACTTTGACTGGCTGGATGATGGTATAAACGGTGTGGTGTATACATACAGCGGTAGCACTTTAGTCTGCTCCCAATGAGCCCCCGCACATGACAGCCAATTGCCGCCCGGCTGGGTCGGCGCTCAACTCAAATTTCTCGTAATTACTTAAAACATTTTCGGTGTATTGGTGGCATTCGGTCGGCGGAGTTAGGGTCCGGGAGTAGAGCCACTTTGTTTTACTACCCCCTTTTCCTCGTCAAATTCGATGAAAGAGACCATCCAGGGGGCCGCGCCATTTCATCGTTTCAATGAATTTGGCGGTGGTTGGGTTATTTGACGGTAGTATTGAGTATTGCCCCCACTAACTCCCGACGACACTCACAACGACTCATTGAAAGAGAGTGGTAGCAATACAGCGGTGTTCAATAGAGGATTAAAAGGCGCATCGATGATGGTGGTTTTCGGTCGGGCAGTTGGGCTGGAACGGGGCAGTTCGAGTGGGTAAATGGGTGGAAATTTACTTAAGAAAGTTTGATTCAGTTTTGATTCGAAGACGTGACAGAAAAATTAAAATGCTTTTTTATAAGATTTTTCAGACAGTTGTAAAATTGCTCTAGAAGACTAAGCTAGAAAATGTTGCTCCATAAACAGTATTCATATTCTACAACATAAAAATCGTCGATTCATATGGTTTCAAAATAGAAATATTTTTGGCGTATTTGACATCGATCTTTGGACATTGAAAATTTTTCACAGGTCATATTTTCTATGTCAAATATCCAGTTTTTATGTGCTAAAGTTTTGGTCCATGCATTGCCTACTTAATAAATTTCACACCTGATTCCAAATCTGGTTTCGGGAACAATAATTCCAAACTATTGGGCTTTTAAGTTGTTTTTTCACATTATTTATTTGAATTTCGAGACAGAAAAAAATTTCTAGTAAATGCTTCTAACAAAAACGCCATAAACACTTATAACCGAGAAGTACGATGCTCACAAAGAAACAAATTGCCACATCAATAATAGCCGTTATTACTAATAACCGTTTGATCATTGCCACCGCTAAATACTGTACATCAAATCAAACAGGTGAATAAGTGTGGGATTTATTATGATGATGAGAGTAACACTTTCCTCTGATGAACGGTGGGCTGAAAATCATCACCCACCCACAATATACTCAAGGCTGGGAAACTCAATTAACTGTGAAAGCCGTGTTGCATTTGCTGTACTCCGCTATGTTACAGGTTGCAAATTGGCTCGGTTCAAGGCCGACACACTTTGGCCGCTACACTTATTTGCTCACACTTGTTTTTAATACTCATCAAATGGACCACTTTCCGTTAGAATCTAACCGTTAACTATTCACAATCAAATTTTTGAATGATGTAAGTCGGATTTGAAAAGTATACATTTCAAACAAAAGCCTATCAAGTGGCAATACAAATGACAGTTAACTTACCTGTACAGGTAATCAGTACAGGTGTTAGGCAAAAGGCGGGATAATTCAAACAAAGTTGCCAATGGAAAAACAAAACATCAAAAATTCTTTGTTGTATGATTTCTTTTATGAAATCCAAATTTGCCTTGTTTTTCCATATTGTTATGCCAATCATCCCCAATTAATTGGATTTTGCCTCCGCGCGAACAAAGAAGCAAGTGTCAACCTTTCTTGGATAAAGGGCGAAATGAATTTGACAAGTCGAGGCAAAAAGAGTCTGTGGTTTGCCCAAAGGCATCGAAGTCATTTGGGCCTAATTTGGGGTGTTCGGTTAGTTTTGCGCTAATTTGGTCGACCTAGAGCAAAAGCCAGAATTGAGCTCAGTTAATGCAGAAAAAACTGTGCTAAAAATTGCAAATACACCTTTCAAAGATAAATCTGAAATGAAAAAGTTCATCATCTTCTAAAAAACTTCAAGCAAATTTTGGTCTCAAAGGAAAACATACCGGTTTGAAAGTCAAAGCTCATGCTTTTATATTTTTGGACATTTTTCTCACCGTCCTCCTTCTCCAATCCAAAGCGAGGACCTTGCCTTGTGACCTTAGCAAAGTTTGTTCTTCTTTTGTGAAAGCATTCCGCATAAATGGCATGTAAAGTGACTCATTTCCTCTTCGATCACAATTGCTTGAAGTGATGGGATGTGCCGCTCAACAGTCAAAAGCGCCGAAACGAACACTTGTTTTTGGCGGTATTCTCCACATGACCTTTAATGGGTGTTCCGGAGTGGCTAAGTCAAACTCTATTGCATACTTTCGCTTTTTGTTCCATGGAACATGATTGGAATTACATAGGGTAGCAGGTAGACATCTTCTTGGACGTATTTTTGCAACAAAAATGCAATGTTTCAATAATTTTTATGTCGAAGGTAATCAGATACAAGAAAGTATCCTTTCTCGGAAAAAATCATTACCTCCTTCTTTTATGGTAATATCTGATTATATGGTTACTTACTAACAGGATAAAATTTGACGAGAAGGCTATACTTTGACTTTTTGGCTTTCTGTTCATTGTTATTTTAATCGAATTCCTGTATTTTTCAATCATCGGAGCGACATTCTTCAATTTTTTATTTAAAAAACTTAATTTTAGAAACTTTTGGTTAGATAGCCTCAAATTTTCTACTAAAGCTCCGTTGAAACTGGATTTTTACTTATCAAATTTCAAACAATTTTGAATGATCGATTTGATGCTAGATCCTCCACGGATACGGTCACAGAGCCAATCGCATCAACAACAAGCTCATCCCTGCACTCAAATTTCCATGTTTCACCACCATCTGTAAACAGATTACCTCAACCTCACGAATTAAATCATGGAATAATCCTGGATGACTCCATCCTTTAAACGATTCACATTCCAAATTTGTGTTCATGTTTCAAATTGGCCCGAATTTGCTGCTCCGAGGAGGAGGTTGGGGTGACCTAACCGGTGGCTTTCCTGTGAGGATGTTCTCATCCTCTCAAATTACGCAACCCCATGACCAATCGTCAGCGAAGAAGAGTCTCAGAAGGGTTCGAGTCAAGCATTTGATTACAGCTTTCGCTCTAAAGAGACTCCAAATTTAAGAGAGATCCCTTATCCCCGGGTCTTTTAGGGATACGCCTGTCTATGAGTGCGACCTCAACTGACTAATTCCTTTGTGTCCTCATCGCATTGGAACATTTAAGTTGAGAGGCGAGGGCTATGATTTGTTGGGCAATGATTTGTTGTTTGAGATGGGCTCAGGCTGCAATGGCAATCAAAAATAACAGTAGCAATCAGGCACTCATATAAATGCCCTTGTGTAAACAAATTGGCCCTTATGCGTTGTGATGATGAGCGCGGATATGGTGTTATGCAATTAAAACATAGACCCTTCCATGGATTTACTTTTGACTGAAGTTCGATTGAATAAAAGAATAAAGCTCATACAGAGTTTTTACTTTCAAAAGTAAAAAAAACAGGAATGGGATTTTTTTTTGCGACTTCTATGGGAAGGGATTTGAAAATTAACCAAAAACAAGATAATCACGATTTTTGTTATTTTTGGATCCAAAAATGGGGTAAATGATAGTCAAAATTTGTTTTGAAGCCCTTGCTTCTCAAAACCGTAAAAATATGCAGAGAAGATTTTGCAACACAATGGAAATTAAAATAACAGGGAAGTGTTTTCTCTCTGCCATAAATTGTGAGTGTGTATGCAAAAAAAGGAACTATACAACTCCGAAACATAACATAACATGAAATGTCTAAAGCTTCGGCATTTGGCATCCCGAATTTCAATCCCATAACGCTTACACTTCCGTATTCTTACTGTAGTCCACACTGAAAAGGGGTCAATGGAAACTCCGCGAACAATGACACAACTTCTGCAGTTTAATCGCTTCCTTTTCAGTCAGGATACTATTATTGGCTTTCGATTCTGAGAAAATTCTCGGAATTCCTACCTCCATTATAATAGCCATATAGGACACATACAAGGTGAATTGCGGGCCATTCCCCAGCACTTATCCTAATCCGGGGGTCAATGAGCACAACCACAAAAAAGCTAATAGCTCAGTACATCGAGAACAAGACAATTGACTCTCTCTTTTATATAAGAATGACTTCTTGTTGGGCTTTGAATGGCCTAGCTTGCCCTTTTGGCCCTTTGCTTTGGATCCAAAGGACTCCAAATAACGGTTAAAGAGTCATTATATGATTCCCCGCGTTTCGTGATTAGACACTCTGAGGCACACTTTGCAGACCACGCGGGTGGGCTTGAATGTAATCGCGGCCCAATCCGACCGAATTTTAAGTGTCTGTGTGTTGTGGGAGGTGTTGCGATGCGGGAGTCCAAAACGGTGATTATTCTTATTAGAGCTGCGCTTGCAACCGTCGTCGCCTTACTCCATTCAGAACTCAACACTAGTGGATTGCGATGTTAAGATGGACCAATTACAAGCTCGAAAGTCTGCGGATATCGTAGTGAAATTTTGGAAATTTGTGTTTTGATCAGGGCGAAGTAAAGTCAATACCGCATTATAACGGGATCCATGCAAAAATACTTATAGTACGGAACAGGGTTGTGCCGAGTCGACGAAAAGTTCGAGTCGAGTTTCGAGTCGAGTCGGCCGAAAATTCTTCGAGTCGAGTTTCGAGTTTCGAGTCGACGAAAAAGTCGAGTTTCGAGTTTCGAATTTCGAGTTTCGATTCATTTTCGAGTCAAATTTCCTGATGCTTCAAAAAGTCAAAATTTTCGGTTTTTAAAGCAATTTTTTGCTAAAATTTGCTGTTAATTGTTATTTATTAGTACTACTATTCAATTTATGTCTAAAAAGGGGTGATTTTTGGCTATTTTTGAGCTATTCTTGGCTATTTTTCAGCTATTTTTGAGCTAATTTTTGTTATTTTGAACAAAAAATGTCCCAAATTTTGATTATTTCATCTCTGAAATTGGTACTAATTTTTGGAAATAGTTATTAACTTCATAGCCTAATTTTGGCCTAAAACGCAAAAATAGCATAATGTTGCAATAAACTTAGCCGAGAAAAATTGTGATTGATAAAGAGCAATTTTTCAAAATTTCGAGGAGATAATCGGCTTCGGAGATCCGTGATTATTGCTCGAGCGGTTGAAAATTATTATATCAGATTCTTCAGAACCAAGTGGAGATGCATTGAATTTTTCAGTCTTCCGCTGGCAAAACCTTCTTGAAATTTTCAATAAAGATTGTAGTTTTTGAAAAAAATTCGCCTGCGGCGCTATTTTTGACAGTTTCTGCATTAATTAATCAGTTGAAAATTCGCGGAAAAAATAGCGCCGCAGGCAAAATTTTTTGAAAAATAACTCTGTTTGCCGAAAATTGACATTAAAATTTTGTATATTCTCGAAAATTATCAACAAAAATTTGCGAAATTTTCAATAAATATTCAAAAAATTCAGTGTTATAATTAATTTGAATGATAAATTTTAGTCAATTTTTAAAGAAACAGTCAATTTTTTCAAAAATTTTTGCCTGCGGCGCTTTTTTCGGCGTGGAATTTGCTGCATTTCTTGAAAAATACGCTAATATTCCCGGCCGAAATTTTTGGAAGAATATACAAAATTATAATGTCAATTTTTGGCAAACAGAGCTATTTTCAAAAAATTTATTTTTTCCGCGAATTTTTTCATATTTCTGGGTAAGTAGACCAATAAACATATGGCACAAAAAGCGCCGCAGGCGGAAATTTTATAAAAAATTGGAAAAAACGTCAAAAATTGACCAAAATTTATCATTGAAATAAATTCTAACATTGAAATTATTGAATATTTATTGAAAATTTAATAAATTTTCGGCCCAAGGTTGGCGATAAACAATGAGACATAATACAAAGTGGGAGAAAAAAATAGCGCCGCAGGCGAAAATTTTTTGAAATATTAAGCCCGTTTGCCAAAAATACCGCTTAAAATACATTGAAAATTTACAAAAATGTGTCCAAAATTTCGAGTTTCGAGTCGAGTCGGCCGAAATTCTTCGAGTCGAGTTTCGAGTTTCGAGTCGGCGAAAAAGTCGAGTTTCGAGTTTCGAATTTCGAGTTTCGAGTCACTCGGCACAACCCTGGTACGGAATAGGGAATTAAAATCCGAAGGAAAAGTGAATTTTTCATACAAAATTCCATACTAACAGAAAACTGATCAGCGAATGCATAAAAGTAACTTTCTCGCTTACCTATTTCAAGAATGTATGCTGTGCAAAGTTTGTGTTAGTCATCAATTTTAGAACCATTTTGAAAACAAAAACAATGTCTCAGATAACAAACGTATGGAAGCTACTGGCTTTGTTAATAGAGAATAACGCCTACCGTAAATCCTCTAATAAGTCCCCCGGGGGACTTATTGTTTCGTAAGGGTTTTCAAAAAAATTTTCAAATTTCAAAGTCATTTTTCTCCGATATTTTCAATGACAAAGTATTGCCATTAGGGTTTTTCTTACGTAACTCGAGGAGATCTACACGAATATGCACTTAATTTTGGTCGGGCGAACCCGCAAGTACGTTTGGCATTCTGTTTGAGGGGGGACTTATTTGAGGGGAGGGACTTAATTGAGGGGAGGGACTTATTAGAGGATTTACGGTATTTTAGAAGTGGTTAAAAATAGACTCCTAGGACTTCTGTTAGAGCAAAACAAGTCATTGTTTAATGTTGGTTTGGTGAAATTCGAAAATACATTTTTTGTCTTTTTAGTCAAGGTGATAAAAAATAGTAACACTGTTTCTACCACTTCCCCAGCATTGCTCTGACGAAACATTAGAGCTCTCGCTCTTGTGCATTCTCCGAAACCTTCTAAAAGGCACTGACTTCTGTGCTCACTCAAAGGATAAGCTGCTCCGTCTCAGCAGTCCATAAACGCTACTTATCAATTATGTTAATTAGAGTGTATAATTTGTCGCCAGAGACCCACAAAATCTGTTATTCGACCAAAATCTGTTATTCCTGCTTGGCTTTTTATGTTTGGCCGCCTAAAACAAAGCCCAATGCGAAAGGATTTGTGCCCAAAATGGTAATCTCATATTTCTCGACTGCTCATAACATATGGCCTAGATGACACATATGGAAGCATATTATGTGCCGAAATAATAATAGAGTGTTCTTTTCTGATCTGAATTACAGAAATCCGTTTTCTTTTGTTGCGGAGTGAACAAATGAGTGGTGTATTGAGAGTTTGAACACTGATCCAACTGCGCACCATATCCAACAGATGGGATTTGTGGGACAAAAGAAAGTAAACGTTTCCATGCGCATCACAAGAGAGTGTCCATTTCCGGCTTTGTAATTAGCATCACAATTGGGATTGGTCAGGTTTTTTTTGTTATGAATAATGTGGATAGAAAGTGATATAATCGTAGGAAATGGACAAGTTGGAAGCAAATTTCTGGCAGTAGAAACATTTTAGACATAAAATGTATAACTGTGTTTTGAGGCAAAATGTCCTTTCAGGTAAAAGCGATTTGTTTTTATAGTTTGTTTGATACCTTGACATTATGTTAAATTGTTAGGGGGTATTATCAACTTGTATAATGCATTCATCCAATCACCCTAAAGCAAAAGTGACCGTCTGTGGCTGTGTATGTCCGGAAGATCCACGCTGCGGATCCGGGCGTGTGATACGTCAAATGATAGGTCTTGGCGAGCTAAGAACAGAAACGTTGGAAGCGGTGAAAAAAAAGCACGGCGTGAAGAGTCATCAAAATTTCCGCAGGCAATATAAGGAAAATAAAAGCCAATGGGCCAATGCGTCTGTATGACCGAGTGCTAAGAAGTTGGCACACCGTGCGACCGTCTCAGGTTCGCTTCCGCGCGTGTGGAATCTTTTTCGCCGGAGATAAGCTGTGTCCGGGGTTTTTAAGGGCGCCGGAATCCAGAAAAAATATTTTTGAGCGGCGTAGCCGCTGTGGCGCTTCCTAGTAAGTAACTAACAGTGTCTTTTGTTTTTTTGGGCAGAGGTTTTAAATTACCTCTGATAATTCTCTTCCAACGAGAGCACAAAAATTTCCTTCTGACACTTCAAAGCAAAGATGCATCAATTAAATATCCCACTTAAATCCATTATAAACATGTTTAGTTCTTCTAAACAAGTATCGGTATTGAGAGCAAAGTCGAGATTCTTTGCTGCTATTACCTGTATTGGCCTATCGAATTATTTGATTTTCTACTTTAGACTGCGATGACAGCAGCCAATATCAACATCAACACGACATCGTTGAGACGACCATCGAGCTGGCTGTTTGCAATACACCTTGTTAGCTGAACATACTTCAACCTTTCCCATAGCAGAGGAAAGAGACCCAACTTACCACTTAAGCCGAAGAAAAACAATAAATATGGGGATCGAGTGATGGCTCTCGACTTTAGCGCCCAGCAGGCAGTGAGCTGTACAACACACCAATGATGTTATGATCGTATGGGCTTGTAACTTTAGCCGGCTCTTCACGCTTAGGTTAAGTGGACGGATGAATTGAGTCAGTGGAGTAATGACAAAATGTCGAAGATGATGCTATTTTCGTCACCGGAAGTCAGTCTTTGATAGCAGCAATTTGTAGTTATTATTGGAATCACTGAAATAAATAAAAAATTGGTTGATTAATGATAATATAGTTAACTTTCACTCATAAATTGGTGAAGCAAGCTGAGATCTGATTCGAATTGAAATGATTGATGACGAGTTTTCGAGCAGTTCAAAATAACATAACGAAACAAAAAAATCTATAAAATTTTCACTAACGATAATATCACTCATACTGTAAAACGATCAAAGCTATTCAAAATATATGTCCGAATCACGAAATTTATCTGTGGTCTTCTGATCATTGGTTCATTATTGGTACCACACAAATTTTCCAAAGGGTCATTTTACTCCAATTGTGCGGCAACTGAAAATTATCGACAGTTTAATTTATTTTATCTAAAAATATTGGCATGAAATCTGAAGGAATCAAATTTTATTTTTATTATTCTGACGTTTACCAATGCGAAATTTTGGGACAATTTGATTGATTTTTGACATCGAATCTATAATTTTTGCTCTTTTACTTCTGCCAACAAAGAAACAATACAAAGCAATCAATGTACTTTTGTTTCTTTCACACTCAACTAATCCCTTGCAATCAAATAATTATATCTGATACACGACCACCACCGCAATTTCACGCTTCACCTTTCCACAAAAATAGGCACAGCATGTAATGAATTATCTCCAAAGGTAATTCCCAGCATCTCTCACGAGATAGGAGAACGAAATTATCCCATATTAGGCTTAGGGCTGTGCGTGCATTATATGGTTCAGTATTGAATTCCCATATAAGGCATTTCTCGTATAAAGGTGAAATAGTTCCCACAGAGCACTTTCAGCAGCAGCCAATCAAAAGATGGGCATCGATAAGTGCAAACGAAACTTTCTCTCTCAATGGCGATGCCCTGCAATGACCTTTCTGTTAAGTAGATCGTGCGATCGCGACGCCGATTGCCCACCGCAGATCATTGGAATGCTTGTAGTGGACTAATTAATCCCTGTATTCATTATTTATTTTATTGAGTGCTATTTAAGGTATGTTTTAGGGATCGATGCCAATATTTGTTGTCAAAGTAAAAGAAAAAGTCAAAATATATGGCTTATGAGCTGCTAGGTTTTGGTATAAAAATAAAAATAGTAGCTATATGAGAAAAATGCTTCAAATAAATCAATTTCCAGACATTGCAGCAATAATTCTTCCATTAATAAGTCCAGAAATAATCTGGCAGGTACCTTGGAATTAAAATTTCAGAAACAGTGATCGAGAAGCGTCTAATAAATTCGAGATAAAAATAGTCAAACACCGAGATATTAGAAATTTATACCACGTCCTGATTCTAAAATTACAAAAAATCTATCGATTTTCCAAAAATGCGGTTTGCCGAAAATTTCAACTAAGAATATTTTTCACATTGAATCCTCGCTTTTTCATTATTTCCTTTATCAAATTTGGGGAAACATTTTAACCCTAGGAAGCCCGGTCGGACCAATTGCCTCAATCGACACAACTTTTTGTCCTCTACAACACTGTGAAAACAAAAAATTTCTATCGATCGATTTTTTGGAATTTTTTGATTCATTTTGAAAGTCACTTTTTTTGGCAAAAAGTACGTGAGGTGGCTGTATTTGGAAGGCTATATCTATTTTTTCTTGCTTGTATGATTAGGAGTGTTATATACCGCTGGAATCCCTACATCCTGGGCTACAAATGCAGTAATTCAGAAGGCCGTTGTCTTGCCACGAAATTTGAAATATGGCGCGAAATTCAAAATTTACGAATTTTTTCTACCTCGACCTGCTCGTACACAAATAGTCATAACTTTTTAATAAAGCCACATACGCACATAAGGTAAAAGACAAAGTTGTACACGAGAGTCTTGCGCACATTTCTGTAAAAAAATATTCCAGATCTATTATTAAAAAAATTTTTAAAAATTGAGATTTTTCTCAAAAATTTAAAAGGCACTTTAAAACGCACTTTCATTCATGAATAATCCAATTCAAATTATTGTTTGATCTACAAATATGTAGTGTGTGATTAATTGGTATTTTATTCATGAATGAAAGTGCGTTACACACGGACAGACATACAAAAAATAAAAATAATATAAAATTTGGGATCAGCAACCTCAAAAACCTCTAAATCTGTAAAATAGTGCTAATATACGCGTTTTGGGCACTATGCCAAGAAAGTGCCAAAAATTTCAAATTTCCGCCAAAATCTGAGTTCATATTCGAACTCGCCGTACCGTAAAACCCCTTACCTGTGAGAATTATGTCAAATAGCCTCAAAAAATGACTTTTACAGCAAATTTCAACAATTTTAAAAATTTTTGACGCGAATTTTTGAGAAAAATCTCAATTTTTAAAAATTTTTTTAATAATAGATCTGGAATATTTTTTTACAGAAATGTGCGCAAGACTCTCGTGTACAACTTTGTCTTTTACCTTATGTGCGTATGTGGCTTTATTAAAAAGTTATGACTATTTGTGTACGAGCAGGTCGAGGTAGAAAAAATTCGTAAATTTTGAATTTCGCGCCATATTTCAAATTTCGTGGCAAGACAACGGCCTTCTGAATTACTGCATTTGTAGCCCAGGATGTAGGGATTCCAGCGGTATATAACACTCCTAATCATACAAGCAAGAAAAAATAGATATAGCCTTCCAAATACAGCCACCTCACGTACTTTTTGCCAAAAAAAGTGACTTTCAAAATGAATCAAAAAATTCCAAAAAATCGATCGATAGAAATTTTTTGTTTTCACAGTGTTGTAGAGGACAAAAAGTTGTGTCGATTGAGGCAATTGGTCCGACCGGGCTTCCTAGGGTTAAAGAGAAAAGCGATATTCGTATTCAAATAAGCAAATTTACCGTTCATGTGATTTATTTTGTTTTATTTCTAGAAATGCCAATGATTGCCCAACTGGATTGCGTCAACTTGAAAGTACAAAATGGACTACTTGAAAAGAAAAGAAAATATCAATATCGAGAACAAACGATTCATCGGAAATTGCTAGAATAAAAAATTCGAATTTATGTTTTCTTGCAACAATTAAATTTTAGTGTGTATCTTTAACAAAATTTCTAAATTTTGCATCAAATATAAGGCACTGGATTTGTGTGACATTTTTTAGGTTTAGTTTATATTTAACCAAATTTCTAAATACGGTATCCAGATTATTACACACCCAAAACTAATCTGGAGGTGATTAGTGAAATGTAAAGGAATATGTTGTAATTTGATACAATTCCTTTTCGACGTAAACTCAGTGTTATTCACAATTATTGCCCACTTAATTATAATCGCTATGCCATTCAAACAAATTGTAATCCGGACTCCGGCATGTCCTCATCCAGCGTATCCCACCTGGTGTTTATTTAGTTCCTTCGATATATGGCGATAATCCACTCTTACCTAAACTCCTATCCTAAAACAGACATGCCAATGCAACTGCCGAGCCAACATGGATACATACAACAAATGAGATGAGCTAAAATGAAATGAGCTAAAATTAAATTTTATGTAACATGCGTGAACTTCAACGACAATATGAATGTTACTTCAGAATTTTCATTTTTTGTCGTACTTTCCGTAGCCGAGAAATTTGTAGTTCTCGGCACTTTGCGTCAGATCAAAAGTACGACGCATATCAAAATTACTCTATTCTATCTACTAGAGCGGTAAACTTTGTTTTAGCCAGCAAAAATAGCTTTCTAGCATAGGAATGCTCTTTCTGGCAAATAATTGTTACATGATTAATATTTTCAAATATTCTTAAAAAGTATACATTTCATGAATAATAATGCTGTATGATTCTGAATGAGCAAGAGCAACTTGCATCTATATATGGATATCATTATTGCTGAAATGTTTATTCAAGATCAAAAGTCGCACCTTTGTTTTAACACATATTTCTTGGTTGGTTTTGGATTAGCGTCGCACCTTTTGTTGGTTCAAAGAGTGTCAAATGTCAACGGTAGGCGGCAATGCCTTTGATGGCTAATACAAGGCTGACGTCGGGTCACACCTCAACAATCTATATTGTTGACCGGGAAACTGGTACTTCCGTTATTCTTACTTCTGAGGTTCTTTAGAAATCTACCAGAAATTATTTAGTGATCATAATGATAGTACTCATCACAAATAATTTAATTTGACACGCCAGTATGCAAATTAGGAAAATGAATTAAGTTGGAAAATTGACTCATATTTTGCATATAAATTAATTTTAGCACTAAAGGATAAAAATGCCACCCTATGGATGAAAAAAATTCCCTAATTTTAAAAGGCTAAAAATTAGGCGACTATTGCCTCTCTTTTGGCCAAAATTCGAAATTCTCTAGGATTTGAGTTTAGCACAAATACGTAATCAGTGTTGCCATTCGAAATACTATAGTACCACTTTTTGAGATTCTCTACAACATGAGCATACCTCATATCCTACACAGACAATGATTCCACATTCGTGTTAAGTAATTCGAAAGTTTCGAAATCGCATAGTCTTGGCCTTTTTAAAATTAAGGAACTTTTTCATCCATGTGAAAATTAATTCCCAGTCTTTTGTTACGTTTGACAAAAATATACATATAGGAAAGTCTTATGTCTTTATAAGCAATATTGAATTCTAAATTCGATAAAAGTTCCTCAAAATTTCTTTCTTCCAAAATTTTTACTTTTGTCGTACCTTTTCGTTACAGTTTTCGATCAATTTTTAGTCAGCAGCATAGAATGTTTCATGCGAAACAGGCTAATTAGACTTTAAACCGAAAACAAACGATTGGTTTGATTTGTTTTATGGCGCATGTGTATAATAGTGCTATGCCATTAGCGACGAAGCAGTAGCCTAGCTGCCCAGCAAGTATTTGTTTACTCGCCAAACAAAATATTGATTGAACGATTTTGCGCATAAAATAGAAATAATACGAACAACAGCAACAATTTATAGTCATTGCTTATGCACTGACAAAACCTAATAGATATATCGATAGCAATTCAATACTGTCGACTGGTTGAATAGCTGGCAATTCAACGGCGAAGCAACACCACCATACACAATGAAACAAAATGCGGTCTATTTTATTCAAGTTTCTCGGCGTAGCACATCGGTACAATTGCCAACCAAAACGGAATTCAAATTTATCTCATACAAAATTTAAATATGTAAAGAATTGTGCTCGGAATCAAGCTTAATCAACGCTTTTCGTTTCAATTTCTTATTCCACAGCGATTTGTGAATATCAATCATTAATTCGCTCAATTCCTTACTGTGAAAATCGGAAATTAGGCAAATCTGTGCACCCGTTTGTCTTATCATCGGATTTATGTTTGCGCATTATAATGTTTTTGCCGATTGGAAAGATGGAGTTTATTTGCACCAAAGTTGCTAACTGAACCGCAATTTGCTACAGAGAACATATTCAATGGCTGGCTGCCTATCACTATTCAACCGCGCGGTCCGATTATAAACAACATCCAACATTTCCATCTACAAGCCAACAGACCCATCAGAGTGTTTCCCAAAACACGACCGAATTACGTTGAATCAAAGAAACCACAAATATATAAATATTTTGACTTGCTTTACTCTATGATACCTTATGGCAGATTGAACTTCTCAGTTTATTCAATAATTGGCATTTCTGTTTATTTAATTTAAGAGGTCTCTAAAATGGCTTTTTTCATCATTCACAGTTACTGCATGAAATTTTAAACAAATTTGAAATAAGTGACCGCTTGGCGCAAGATTGCTGGCCGCTTCAACGTTACTGAATTAACATGAAAAGTTTTCCACAAGTATTGGGTTTGTCAATATTCAAAATGCATTAAAAATAGTTGAAAAAGTTGATTGCATTCATCTTGTCCCCTCAGCTTATTTAATACTTTGACTAACACATACACTTCCAGAGTGATTATTTCTCTTGACAATTTTTGTAATGTTTATATTATATACATAATATCTTGAACAGCCTTAATTTACAAAAGCATTCACAACTTTTTGGTATACCGTAAATCCTCCAATAAGTCCCCCCTCAATTAAGTCCCCCTAGACCCCCAACGAAAAAATAAGTCCCCCCCTCAAATAAGTTGGGTATTTTTCCAAATTTTTCCAAATTTCAAATTTTTGGCGCAATTTCAAATTTTTTGGCGCAAATTTGAATTTTTATTGCAAATTTTGCTATTTTTTACAAAATTTTGTCAAAAAATTGAAAAATTTGCTAAAAATTGGCGAAAAATCGATCAAAAATCCAAAAAATTCAAATTTTTGGCCAAAATTGGTTTAAATTTTCAAAATTGGTTTAAATTTTCAAAAATTTTCCCAAATTTTGCCAAAAAGTCCCAAAAATTTTCGCGCCCCGCGGAAGGCGGGGCGCGAAATTTTTTCGCCGCGCCTTCGGCGCGGCCACGAAAATATAAGTCCCCCCTCAATTAAGTCCCCCCTCAAATAAGTCCCCCCTAGACCCCCTACGAAACAATAAGACCCCCCGGGGACTTATTGGAGGATTTACGGTAATTTTCTTTATTTTACTATCATCATATATACTTAGTCTTACTCTATTCTGAATATTGTGCATGATTTTGTTCAATAAAAATTGACACTACCAATTTACTCTTGGTAAATTGCAAGCGGGGATTTGCCGGGGAGTTGCAGAGGGGATTGGCTGTAACATTTTTATTTTCTTACTAGGAGTAGTAAGTGTTTTTGCAAACAATATAGCGGCAAGTGTCTAGTTCCTGGATATCGGAAAAAAATTTTACTTCCGGTTTAACGACCTAAAATTCCCCTCTGAATGCCCCGAAAATAGCATTTTTCATACGGGATTGGATTTTTGAGGGGGTTAAACGGGGGAGAGTAAAACTTTTTATTGTGATATTTAGAAACTAGATTGCCCAATACTAACTTGCCCCTATATTTCTGAAAAACCAACAACTACCCTAGTATAAAAAACGTTATGGCTAGGGTGTGGATTCTTAGGTCCGAACCTAAAAAACCTAAAAAGACCTATTTTGGCCTTTTTTGGGAAATTTTAGGTCCCAAAATCAATAGGGTCCCCCCTTTGGAATTTTTTTTTCCGGCGCCGCCGAAGGCGCCGCCGAAAAAAATTTTGTTGAAAAAATTTCAAAATTTTTTTTAAAAATTTTGAAAAAATTTTGGAAAAATTTCTCGAAAAATATTTGAATTTTTATAAAAATTTTTAAAACTTTGGCAAATTTTGATCAAAATCTCCCACAAATACGGTCCTAAAATGACCTTTTTGGGGAATTTTGGGGAAATTTCATCCTAAAATGACCATTTTGGTGGGACCTAAAAGGGACCTAAAATGGCCTTTTTTTGGGACCTTTTTAGGTACCTAAAATGCGATTTTTGGGACCTAAAAATCCGCACCCTAGTTATGGCCAATCCCCTTTGCAACCACCGGAAAATCCCGAGTTGCGTAAACCTAGTGTTAATGTGGCATTTCACTATTCACATACTGGACGCGTTTCCAAATGTTTCTTAAAATTCGATAGTTATCGCGATATATTTCAGCTTGCGAGAAAGATCTGATATTGGTTGTAATTATAGATCTTGTAATGAACCCAGGTTCGCCTTTTCAAGTAGTGCCAAATTCTCCTCAAGAGCCACTCCTACCACAATCACCGGAAACAACGCAAGATGAAGCTGTAGCTCCAACCAACATCAATCCAGACGATTTGCCAGATGTTATTCCACCAGTTACTACAGCGCAAGTACAGCCATCAGCACCGGTATTGAACATCGATAATATCATAAGTCACGCCAATGTTGCCGTGCCTGTTGCCAATAACAATTCAGTGCTGTCGAGTGCCACAAATTCACAGTTAGTTCTATTTTATCACACTTTTCAAATGGATTTTTTTGGCCGAAAATACTTTTTGATTAAAAATTATTATCCTTTTATAGTCAAATTTTCAAACTGGCAAATTTTGTGTTACGGTTTCAAGTTGTTAAAAACGAAAATTAATCCGAAGCAGTAATTTTGGAGAATGAGTTAGTTCCACAATCCAGAAATTTGGACATTACGCAAATTACAACTTTGATGCTTTAGTCGAAAATTTTTCTCATTCAAACATAATTTGTATCAAAAATGGCGAATCTGTTACACGAATAAGGTTTACGTTTAATTATTTAATTATATTATTATTATATATATAATTATATATTATTATAATTAGTTACATGTTTAGAGCCGATCAAGAAAATACTGGCACACAATGCCAAATGTTGGGCAAAATATTAATTTGAGTGCTTTCTTCAAATTTCATGGCTTGAGATAAAAATTTGTGTAGTCAGTTAAAGTTGGACGTTTAAAAATTTATGGATTCGGGATTGAGTCCGAGATCCATATTAATATAAACCATGATTATTTCTCACCAAATAAGTCGCAGATAATAATATCTTGAAAATTCTCTTAAGCTATAAAAGTCTGTTTCCTATTTTAGCAATGCTGACACTGACAACCGCCCGAGCACCTCGAGAGCCATTTTCGACGCAGGTCGAAGAAATCGAGTCGCCACGCCCGTTCCTTTACCAAGGACATTGTATCGAGAAGTGTTCACTTATCTGAACAGGTAAAGCTTTATTTGGGAACAAAATATGAACGCATTTATGTTAGAATCTCAATTTCATTTGTGATCAAAATCGCATATTGAAATAGAAATGCTAAATTAAGTGTCGTTGAGAAACGATCGTAAATGTTTGCTAACAATCAAAATATTTATTGTGCAAAATCGTGATGAATACAATTTCAAAACGGTAAAAATTCCGAACCTAAATGATCAATGATGAGTTATTAAGGATTGTTTAGGTTATCGAATATTACTGATCGCGGTTATTAATTTATGGATTTGAATAATAGTCTGCTATAAATAAATAAATAAAGGAATAAATTCTGAATATAATAAATATGAATAGAGTTTCTGTGGAAAACTAAATAATTATTCATTTTGTATTATTGAAACCATGACCTTTTTAGAACAGCTTCGCAACACTCTTCAAGAGGCGTCAGCTCTAACTCAGATGAAGCATTTCAGCCGTCGCAAAATTACGAAGGAGGAACGAGCGGTAGAAACATGCCTATCGTAGCCGGCTTCAATACTTTCCGTCACAGTTCAAATTCGTGAGATTAAGCTGAATTTGCCATTTTACCTAGAAACTTGATAATTTTTAGTGAGAATCATGTTTCTATCGGCGTGGATATTACGGCAGGCGGATCGAGTTTCAACATTCAAGATGAATTTTCACATACTCCGGCCAAACAGCTCAAGGAGGACATGCACCAGGATAAAAATAGGTTTGCATTATCTATATATACAGAAAGAATATCCAAGTCATGTATTGCATTAGGTAGGTAAAAAGCACATTCAAGATGTGCAAAACTTCGGTTATTCCGCCTACCCATGATATTTTAATCATGGTACACAGGGTGACGCACAATAACTGCCAGAAGGTTTCGTGTTTACTTTTGTCTTTTTTTGACGCCAAATTCAAATGTGCTGTAAGGAATTTACATAGCAAATTAAAGCTGGGAATCTAAGCTTTGGTTCGGTATATTATTTTTCTACAGCATATTTGAATTTGGCAGCAAAAACAAAATAATCATAGCGTCATTATGAAATTATGTGGCACTCATTTGTTTGCACTCACCTTGTATGCATAATCTCTGAGGTATTAAGACTACTGAACAAAATGCCTAAAATATTGGATAAAAGTCAAAACGTCCCACAGTGGAAAAATAAAAAAGCGTATAAGGTTTTTTCCATAAAATTCAGAACTTACCTTTATAGGGAATTCCGAATTAATATGTGACATTTCAAGTTGTATGCTGAACGGGCTATTCGGGTTTTACAAAATTTCAAATTCCCATAAAGAAGGTCACGGAATACTAGGAACGATCCTTGTCATGTGGTGCATTTTGCACAGGCCAATTTCTCTGCATACGCAGAGATGCACTTAATAAGGACCGCCCTGGAGATCAGTTTTATATGACATATCCGCTCTCCCATTCCAGGACAAACTCCACTGGAGATGTGGAGATGGCATCATTACGTGAGCAAGAGCGGATCCATTATTCTTATATCGAATCTTTCTCGAAAAATATTATTTATGGCAATATGATTACGTAGTGAAAAACGGAATTACTTTGTTGTGCACTATTTCTAAACATTCTGTGCTCTAATTTACGCTCTGGCTAGCGAATTTATTAAACTTTTCGCCTAAACTAAACTTAAAAATACGCCTCTTTCCCCTAATGACTTTGATGTTTATGTTCCAAAACTGTATTTGGTTTCTAAACAATTTGTGGTGCTGCTGGTCACGTTAAACGATATTATTGATGAACTTGTTTTCCATATAAATGGAAAACAAGCGGCGCACAACGGCGCCGGACGCGACAGATTGTGTGAAAACTTCTCCCCGGATTTCCTCGTCGCTACCTACCCCCTAAATCGACCCCGGGGAGCTCGAATCCGGGCTCAGATTTTGCCGGGTCCCTCCACGAAAGTTGGGAAAATCGCATTTTTGGTATAAAATGGCCCAAAACTGACCATTTTTGACGCGTTACGTTAAAACTAATTGCAGATTCGAATTCAGCGCATCAAAAAAAACCTTAAAAACACATTTTGCTGATATTCCGGAAAAATTTCATTTTTTGGCCACATGGATTTTGAAAAAAATCGTTTTTTGAAAATGTGGAAAATTTTTCTGCAAAACATGTTTTTAGGGGTAATTCGATGCGCTGATTCCGAATATGCAATTATTTTTTTTCATATCACGTCAAAAATGGCCATTTTCGGACGATCTATTGGGTTTTCGTCTCAAGTTCGAACCCCAGGTCCGTCAAACTTTTTTTCTCGCGGGAATACCGAAGTTTATTAAAAATAACCGCAAATTCTTGTTTACCGGACCACAATTGATTAAAAATTTGGATCTGTAAAATGAAATACCATCAATTCTAATTTTCTTGCACCATTTTGTGATTTTCGCTCAAAAACGCCAACAAACGCAATTTTTCCCATTTTCATGGCGGGACCACTCACGATTTGAGGTCAAATTCTGATTTTCCGTATCGAAAAACGGTATACCCCATAACATCGCGGCATTCATCTACAATAATTTCTTGCATTTTGTCAACAATACCGAAAATGGCCATTTTTGGCCAAAAAATCTTATAAATTTCAAATTTCAAAAAACGCCCGATTTTTTTTTGAAAATTTTTGACCACCATAATTTCAAGACCTGTTCTACAATTCCATACATGTGAAACGTAAATATCTCAAAGATTTTGCGAAATATGGGCTCTCAAAGTTGGCATTGCGAAACCCGAATTTCACATACAAGGTGTGGTAGAGCAAGTCCTGAACTTGCATTCTGGACAAACAAAACATTAATCCATCGGAGCTTGATTTTTGGCTGTATTTCTGGTTTCACATTTTTCGCCTCCTTCAGCCTGCGGCGCCGTTGTGAGCCCGGAAAATTGTACATATATGAGCTTGACTAAAAAATCTTTTAGTTTCTTTGGCTCAACTCTGAAACAGAAAGGGGATACTTCAAATAATATAACTTTCTGTGGTTAGTTTTCACGAATGATTGCACGGCCTTTGGGGGCTAAGGTCAAAATTTTGGGGAAATTTGAAACTAGCTTTCTAAGACAGGAAGGAGGAGCATCTGAACTGAGATCCTTATCTATTATTGCCTGCTTTGAGAGTGCCTGACTGTCTGAACAAAGGATTTCACTAAAATATGACACATGTATGCTGGCGCTCGTAGGGTGCCTTTGTATTTGCCATTCGTGAAAACTAACCATGTAACTTTTAGTATTTTAATCCGAAAACACGACCAGAGTTTACCATTGAGAGATTATCATTAAGTATTTATTAATTAAAAACAATTTTGTTATAAATTTTCACTTTTAGTCCTTCTACTGACGAATCAATGGAATCAAAGCCTGAAAGTGAAGGAAGCGATATGGGCGTCGATAACTCTGCGGTCTTGATGAAAGAAATAAAAAATCTCTGCGAGAAATTGGTAATTTTTTATTATAATTGCACTAAATTATAGTATTCGGTCGCTCTCTATTTCTGATGTCTTTTCTCATTAAGAACGTTTGCAACAGACGTTTGCTATTTCGCGGCAGCTTAAATTTGTCTTTTCCAGAACCGTTTCGATATCGGCAAGATCGACACTGGTTTTAAGTGCGACTACGGCGACAATCGCTATGACAAAAGATGCGAGTGCGGCCGAAGTCTCGGACGCCCAGTTAAAAATCCAGAAACCGGAAAAATGATCCTGGAGAACACTGGAATGGATCAACCGCATCATTTCGCCAATTGGATGCACATAGAAGGACTTCATCCGAATATATACAACTTGAAGGGAAGTCTCTCTCAGAAGTCGATTTGCCCAGCCGGACGATTCTACCAATCTCGAGACTTGCTCGAGTACTTTGAAGTAAATATTTTATTTGTAGACTAAGAAAAATATAGTAACGATACAGTAACTGTATAGTAAAAATATCTAAAAATATAGTTAATAACATAACTCTAACATAGTCTTAACGATTATCGCAAAAGGAGAAGTTCGGCAGCGTTTTTTGCATCTGAGAACAGATTTAATTCGCAGTTTTACATTAGAAACGCTTGTTTTTATATTACATAATACTGGTTATTAGCGATATCAGACAAACGTTTCTTTAGTTACATTCTAAATAACAAAGGAAAATTGAAGAGTTTCCTTTGAAGAGTTTGTTTGCTTGCATTCTGGACAAACAATACATTGTTTGTCCAGAATGAGTCTTTCCATTCGAATATTCTAGGAGGAAAAGACGCTTCTTCCTATACTACGCATAATGTGCATTCAAATTACCGCTCACTATTTCTGTTAGCGCTTTGTTCTTTAGAATGTAACTAAAGAAACGTTTGTTAGTTATGGCTAATAATGTTTATTTTATATGCCAAATTTTGCCGGAGTATTAGTGAACGTGTCCATTCAGCTTGATATATCTGCCTAGGCTTCTCCCAACCAGGCGGTTTAGTTAGGCCCTGCCTGTTTTTAGCTAACGCACAAGCTACAATAATAACGAATCAAAGAACACTTCAATCCTGTTTTTAGGAATTTAACTAACTATTGCTAGCGTAAAATATCAAGTTGCTAATATAAAATTGTATATGTTTCAGGCGGAATCGCAAAAGCCGGACGGAAAGTACAAGGAGCACAAGAAAAGCGCGACAGAAGAGCATCTCAAATGGCGCCCTGATCTGATGTACTTCATTGCCTGCAAAAAGCAGGCAGAATACTATTTTCAACTGGTAAGTGTTTATGTCATCCTTTTACCGTGCTTAGCAACGAGTGACATATTTTGAGCCAATGGCATTAGTAAACTTTGCATACATTCTAATATTTTACTGTTTTATAAAGTATAAAAACAGAGGAGCGAAGTTTTGAACCTATTTTTGCCAAATTTGTACCAAATTTCTATGTTTTGGCACGAAATTTAGTGCCAAAAAGTAGATTTGTACTGATGTAGTCAGGTGTTAGGAACCAAAATTAGCGCCAATATAAAGACTAATTTATTTTCACGTAGTCCATACGGAATATCTGAAAATTTTATAAAACCCAGATATGTGATATTGTCCCGGTTAAACAGTAATTTGGAAAATCCTCAGGATTTAAACAAATATAATACTAGTTAATTTAGTATTTCGGAAACGACGAGAAATGCGTTGCGGGCCATGGACCTTACGACGACAAGGAGCAACGCCGCTACTTCTACAATGCCGAATACAGCAAATCGCGCGGATACGAAGAGAAGGAATTGACTGAAGAAAATCAGTAATCTTTGTCTCATTCGATTATAACTTTTCTGAGTCTTTAATTTGCGACGAATAATAGCCATTTTTTGACATAATTTTTCAACCTATAACATTCCATTATATATGAAAGTGTATTTTTAATTACTGTTTTCCACAATAAAATATAGTTTGGTTCTTACAAGTTAAAGTCAAAGTACTTTCATTATTTCAACGATTTATATTCTGGAAATCTGTTATCGGCGATTTAAAATTTGTTACATCACTACTCCCTGCATTCGGATGTTGTTTTTGGCCAGAAAATAATTATTTACCACATGTTTCGGGATTTATTTATCTAGAAAAGTGTTGGTCATAAATCTTGAAAGTGCCGAGAAATGTATTCTCTAGGCGAAACAGAGAAAACACTCGCTGAAAATTAACCATTTTCTTCTCTTTCAGGGGTTTCTCTTTAATTTGTTAATTCGTTAATGTTCGTTAAGTCTCTTGGTGACAGTCCGTGTGCCATTCGAATGAACTTTCAATTATTTAAAGAATTATTTTGACTAAATAAATCATTTATTAGATGAAACTGGAATCATAACTTTAGCAACGTACATAATTCGAGGCAGAAAACGGCACTGAAAATAGGCGACCAATTTTATTGAGAATTTTTGGGTTTTTGTTGCAAAGAAATTTTGCGACTTACATTTTTTTTAAATTTTTCGTTAGTTTATCCTATGTGACATGCTTCAAAGTAGCAATCAGTAAAATGTTACAATATTTAAAATAAGAAACTTCAATATACATACGGTCAATTAGGAATTTGCAACTAAACAGCCGGTTGAGACCCGTTTGCTCTTTCGCTACGGCACCGACGCGGTGAAACTTCATAATTTTCGGGAATTTCTGGGAGAATTTCAGAAATTCGAGAACATTTTCTGTTCCTGACATCCGTAACCTTATCCGCCTTGGCCGCCGAACCAATGAGCATTTTCGACCACCGACCTCCTTCTCTTTGCACAATAGATCGCCTTATATTTGTCCTGTCAAAGGTGTCAGGTTTTTGGTCAGGAATCACATCATAACTGTCGTCGACCACGGTCAATCCGAGACTTAAGTTCTCGTTGATGACCGAGTTGCCTGAAATTTTGATATTGGAATCTGAGATTATTTTTCAAAAGAATTGCGATTTTTCAAAATTTCCAACAGGAACTGTTTGCGACAATGAATCATTTATCATTATAGGTAAAGGAATCCTTTACCTATAATGGATTTTTCTCTACCCAAGTTTCCCCGTGCCGGCCTAATTTTTTCTTATTTGGTATCGCCACAAAAACATTCTTGCTTTTCTTATGGCTTTTCCCGCGAAATATAAAATTTATAGAGTTCATCATCGAATTTCTTCTTGGAGAAGATTGAGTATAATATTTATTATGAAGTTTGAACTCTTACATTCAAAGTCATCGTCGTCATTGCCAAGAGGGTTGAGCAGTGCTTCGCCGACCTGAAATATTTACTAAATATTATACATTATCTCGCTTGTATTAATTGTGGTTTAAATTAAGCGATTGTTAAATTCGTTCAAAATTGAACATTCATAACTGTTTCAAAAGTTGTGTTTTCAGTAGTCTGTCTTAGAGCACCTGGGGCCGATCTATATCAAGTGCTCAGATGCTCAGATCTGAGCATTCTCTAAGCGAAAAATGTCTGGCTTTTCACAATTGCACAACGCGTCACTATTTTCTCTCTCACATCTCTCTTCTTATTTTGTGTTAGACACAGAATGCTCAGAAAATGAAAATGCTTTGTTAATTTCCTCAGACGTATTGTCGTCTGAGCATATGCTCAGACGATTTTCCAAAATTATAAGAGAAACATTTAAGTTCCTCACGTTGGGTAATTAAACCGAACACTCGTTGCTAGTCGTCCGCCCTTTATGTTGTTTGTGGGTCGATTTGGTGCTATTGTGCGGCGCACCAAAAAGACTATTGCAGAACGAGAGCGCAGAGAAGATATGTGTCTGCCCGGTTATTTCCCACTGCCGCTTCCTTTCCTTTCTTTTCCTTTCTAATCAGACAGACAAACACTTTGAGAGAGAGCACGCTATTTATGAGAGAGCCAGACATTTTTTGGTTAGAGATTCTGAGCATCTGAGCATCTGAGCACTTGATATAGATCGGCCCCTGGTTCTTAAACAGAACTTGCCTTTAACCATCCAACGTAGAAGATATACTGAAGCATGGTCATAAAAGGAACGTAATAGTGAGTGACATATAAATCTTTCGCGTCGTATGGCTCACTGGTTTCCGGTTCATCCGCAGAGGCAATTCCTTGTGAGGTATGTGTCTCGAGGTGAGTGAACTGGCGCGTTATTAGACACAGAATGAAATAGGTGTGAACACACAGGTAGACGACTTGCGGGTATGCTGAAATAAATTTACTAACTAAATGGATATACAGGGCATGAGATTAAAGCAAAACTGTTTTTTGGTTAAAAACAGTTCGAGAGTATGCTTCTAGGCTGTTGTACTTCAATAGCAATATGTACTTGAGCAATATGGTTCAGGCTGTATTTTAGTCACTTCATGGTTCAGCTGTTATCATTGAATAATAACACTAACGTACCCAGCGGAACAGGTACCCAATCGTAATTTCGCAAGTTGTGCAGATTTTCGCAGAATCCCTCGATCGACCCGAGTACCATGTGACAGAAACGGTCGGTCTGGATTTTCTTTTGGCCCCAAAGCCTGTAGGTAAGTGAATAAGACCACGAGACCGGCATCCAACACCGAGCAACCTGATCCTGGTTATTTTCTAGCATCTCCAGCTCGTGTGGTTGGAGGAATCCGGCGATCACGATCGAGTCTAACGTGGGAAATCGGTCGCGAACGCTTTGGCAAATATCTCGGAGTACCAGAATTTGGGTCAGGACCATATATCTAAAATCGACGAGGTATTACGAAAAAAAGTCCTGAAATCATTTTAGTAATTTTGTACAAGAATTTTTTCCGCCGTAACCTCTCCTCATAAATCTGGGAGTTATGAACGGAGAAGGAATTTACTAAATTCCTACTCCTCTTTCTGGAGAAATTCCCACTCCTCTTTCTTCAGAACTTATTAACATGTTAATAAGTTACCTGATCAAATTTCTTCTGGCAACTTTTGTCTCCTTATCATCTCCACGCACATATGTTGCGATGTAAAACGCAGCGCCATCCACAAATCCCATATTGTGGAAGATCTTCTTCCACCGGTCAACCACAAAGGCGACGAAAAACGCGAGCATCAAACGTAGAGGCGTGTGGATGTACTCAGTCATAGTCTTCTCGATGTGGTTCGCGATAAATACAAAGGTGTGCTGTAGAGGTTTGGGAAGAAAAATATAGGTAACGAAGACCATATAGTAGGTGAATGTCCAAATACTCAGCTCGGTCAGCACGGACTTCCACATGGAACCGCGCCAGCGCAGCATCACCTTCGACCAAGTCCACCACCGGCTCGTGGAAACGGTCAGATTGTAGGACACGGTCATGTCTCTGAAATTTGAGCGGTAATTTGAAATATGATTTCAAATAATAACTGTGAATAATCGTGCATGAAATTGTTTATTATAACACAGATAAAAAAACGGTTGCACAGCGCCACTGCAAAACAAAGAATGACTAATTGAGCAGAAATTAACTGTTAGGTGAACAAAATCCTCTAATCCATCCATGAAAACAAAATACACGGCAAAATAGATTTTAAATCAGTTTTATTTGTCAGGGATATCACCAGATGAGGTATTGTTCATCCCTTTTCAAATGGAATAGATCAAAATAGCAGGTTGAAAGAAGGTATTAATGATTTTAAACAGTATCTTTGGGTGATTTTGCACGAAAATATTTAAACAAAACAGAAAGTAAATTGATAGACAGTATGTTAGTTAACATGCCGTTCCATGGTGTCATGTGATTTTTGAACACCAATGGATGATGTCTAAATAGAGAATAACAGAATAAATAGTTTTGTCCTGGGGTAGTTTTCGTCAGAGGTTGTCTGGAATTTGGTTCGTACTCCTTTTCTGATTGAAGAGATCATAATAACAGGATTAGGAAAAGAATACTTTTGTCCAGTAGAACACGAATATCCTCAATGAGAACCTAACCTATGAAAAAAGAGGTCTATGAAAGACATTAAGAAAAAGTCGCCTTTTAAGCGAAAATTTCAATTTTACATCATCTACGGTATGTCTTGAACTGTAAACAATGTTGGTCAGTTTGTGGATAAAAATAGCTCAATCTACGCAACTTCTTTGCTGAACTCCGTTATTTCTGACGAAAAGAGTCCGAAACTGATTATTTTTGCCGGAAAATGAATCACAAACGCTCATAGATTCGTTTGTTGAATTTTCTGAATTTGAAGTTAAAAAGACAAAACAAATTCTTTGCCCATTAAAGAGCCGAGTCGAAACTTTTAACTGACAAACTTTTGCCTCTTTTGACCAACACACAGTTTAAAGGTTCCCTAACAAACCGTTACCTTCATTAATTAACATTGCGGAACTGGTTTTCCGGTCAATGCTGCCAAAGGGAACTTCCTTAATTGAAAACAGAGACGTAAAATTTAAAAAGAAGCGGGAATGGAAGAGGAAAACAATCGCGGCCAACTGACAATATCATCAAGGGAATCAAGTTGACAGTAATTTTATGGATCGGAAGAAAAGTTTTGTCGAAAGATTGTTTTTAACATTTCATGGTTCTAATTGATTCTCTTAATTGATTTATTTGTCCTTTTATACTTCCGCTTTACCATCGCTTTGTAATCTTATGGGAATCATCAGACGTTGCGCTCAGTAGGGGAACTTCCGGGAAGACTTTTGAAAGACGAACACAGCACCCCTCAGCAAAATTAATTGCCTAAGCTTTGGCTTGAAATGCAATAGAGCCTTGTCCCTGACCTTGCCCAAGGCAAGGTTCTAATGTAAAACAAATGCCGATTTCAGATTTAAGATGACTATTTTCCCATTAGCCTTTATTTATAATCAATATCTTTCATTAAATCAAACCAACAATTTGCTACAATTTATTATCAAAACTTTTTATTTAAAATTAACTTCTTCTGTTTTATCGAAAGATCGTTTCGATTTAGTTATCAATTAGTTTTAATTGATAATTAGTCGATTTGTCTATTTATACTTTCTATCACTCTGGCGTAATATTAAGGGGAATCATCAGATGTTGTGCAAAGTGTTAGGTTGTAACAAAAATTCTGCAAAGTTTTGAGCATTGCGTTTTCAGCAGCAAAATCAAATGCTCATGCAAAAACATGTATTGAAGTAAACTCAAATTTCAGCAATGTGAATCGTCCTGGATTTCGAATATTCAATGAAGCCAACAATGAACGACAATTTCTAAATAATCGTAATATTTATTCTAAAAATCCATTTCTTCTAGAAGACAACATGAATACCTTTGCGATAATATTCGAAGTCATATCTGTCGCACTATTTGGCATTGTGTCTTTTATCGGCATAAACGCTAATATGGTCATATTGATTGCAATATTGGGCGATAGGAAAATGAGGAACTCGAGAACGAACATGCTTCTACTGAACTTGGTACTCTTTACTGCTTGAGACGAATCTGGAATTTTTGGTGACTTGAAACACAAAATTAGTCTCAAGAGTCAAGCAGATATTTAGGCTGTTGCGGATGTCCTTTATCTCATTGCCATAAGCGTATGGGGAATGATAAGCTTTTATGCGGCTCGTCTAAATGTCAATCTCTGCCCATATCTGAGTTGGATTGACAGTGCTCTTCTTCTCGCCTCAATAGGTATTCAAAATCGTACATAGTTCAGTCGGCGCACGGTAAAAGCCCCCCAAGCTCGCTATTTTTGGTCATAACTTTTTTTCTGGAACATTCTAGAAATATGTGTAATGGCTTAAATTGAAGCTTAGGCTTCAATTTTTTTGTCTCTTTACTCTTGAATTTTCGTGAAAATCAAGAGTAAAGAGACAAAAAATTTGAATCTCGAGATTCTCGAATGGAGATGCGGCGTGCAATATACCGATCGATAGCCAAGAGCCTAAGCTTCAATTTAAGCCATTACACATATTTCTAGAATGTTCCAGAAAAAAGTTATGACCAAAAATAGCGAGCTTGGGGGGCTTTAACCGGGGGGGGCTTTTACCGTACCCCAGTTCAGTCATAAGGCCAAATATTGGTGGATCTTGAGGATCCGGAAACCGGAATTGACAATCCGGACAGTTTTAGTGTCTTAAAATCTATTTGAATCAAGTTTGCTCTGAAAATTTTAAATATGAGAATTTGGCACTTATTCGAAATGTTGTGTGAAAAATCACATTTACCGAAAACGTATTCTAAATTCTCGTAAAACGAAATTTTTTTTTACTAATTCCAGGTACTTCAGAAAATTGCTATCGAATATTACTTAAACAGCTCCTATTTGTTTAGAAACCTACACCGCTATCAGCCTAGAGAGGTACATTGCCATAATACATCCGATGAAAGTGAAACATTTGTGTTCTAAAAGAAACATTTTCCTCGCCATGGCCCTAATTTGGATAACAGCGCTTCTGCTCGAGAGTCCAGCCATTTTTCAATACCAGTACCTGCCAACTAATAATTTTCAATACATGCAGTCTTTCTGGCACTCACTTGACGGTAATTTTCGTTTAATTTTATCCTTCTTTGAGCTATATTAGAAGCTTAATGTCTTCCGGAATGTCCTTCATAATTTTCAAATATTCTGGAATAACTGTTTGGGCAATAGAAGCCTTTTAATAGAGCCTCTTGCACAGTTTACCGGGCGAAACATTATTCGTCTCTTTCGAGATTTGAAACGATTTTATCTCAATTCACATAAGCTAAATCAGTAATTTTACGAATTCATTTTAGGTATGCAAAATCAATCCTATTGTGGAAATATTTACTACGGCACCGACACAATGATGTGGCATCGAATCGCGGAAGCTCTGTTCACTTACTTCATTCCAATCTGTATATCAGCTGTTATGTATTACAAAGTTTTCCATGTTCTCTGGTCTGTGAATCCACTTTTTCTTCGGAGCAGAAGTAAGTGCAATTTGTATAAAAACATTACTTGGATTAAAGTAATCGAGTCCCTATAAGGCTCACTGTGTCCATGGATGTTGAATAGACGCTCCCGCTTTTCGACACTCCCGGATCCAAACTCGCATGAACCCCCAAACCCATGATTTCAAGGGAGGGGGGGTAGGGGTATCAATGTCAGAATTGGTGTGGTCCCGCCACGAAGGTAGAGAAAACACGATTTTTCCGTTTTTTTTGGGAGGGGGTTACAAAGGAAACTTTCTCATAGCCGCTCGAATTTGGGCGTGTGATACATGAATCGCTTCCTCTCGGCCATCCAAGACGATTGGTACCGGTCTCGCCGTCAACTTTCGCGTGTACCGGGATTTATGGCTTCCGGAAAGCGGGCAAATCCTGGAATTTGGCAACTTTGACCCATGGCTACCTCCCCCGTAGCCGCTCGGATTTGGGCGTCGCGATCGGGCTTTCCACTAATACCTCAGATAACTAAAATATCTCGATGGGATACGTATAAAAATGCGTATACAAAACAATCAGAAACATAATTCAGAAATGCATACTGATGGCGAGGCTTGGTCCGCGGCATTGTATCTAAAATAGTAAAACTTACCTCAAAAATTGTGTAACCAGAAAAAATTGGTTTTAATTACAATGTATATGTTGTGGTTTATCATGATTTTAAGTTAATCTTTATTTTCGGTTAATTTTGATGCAAATTAATTAAAATTGATTCCGGGGATTCTTCAATTCTTGGGTCAAGTTCGAAAAATTCTGGTCTGCAGGAAAACCGGGCCGGTTCAGGGCTGTATTTGTTGGTCCGAGTTACCTAGCCCGTAGCGGACTATGGCCGGAACCCAGGCTGCATCATGTAAATGCCTGGAATTAAAATTAACCACAACATATATAATCTAAAGAAATGTAACGAAAGGCTAGCTTAGAACTTATTAGAAAAATAAAAACAAGAATATAGCCAATCTTCTTGATATACAAATCCCAAAAACTTTGAAATAGTCATGAGATTTTTGATCAGAGTGAATTGACCGGAGGTGCGGTGGTGAGGAGTTTTGACCGAGATTGACAAAAAGGAAACATTGAGAGGTCGTATCTCCACTAGAACTATCTCAGTGTCCACAGCCGGCTGCGATTGAATATCGCCTTTTTAAATTTATATACTAAATTTAGGGGCACAGCCGACCAGCAATAGTACCAGCAATGCAACCGCAGAAGCAATGAAAGCTGCGCTAAATGCTCGAAGATCTGTCGTGAAAATGCTAATAATTTGTGTGATAGTGTTCTTCGTCTGCTATACACCAATGCTTCTGCTGTTTGTATTTGTGTAAGTCAATTCCTAGCAGTATTGATGACAATTACACTGTGTAATAGTTGGATAGGTACTGAGAACTACTGATACGATATATGACAAAATTACTCAAGACATGATGATTTTTCCACTGACAAATTTAAGGACTATTAGTTCTCTAGCAAAATCAAAGCAAGTCAAACTATTTGCTATGATATGGCACTCCGATAAGACGTCGTAAAGTTGTTATAGCGAGGAGAAAATTTGCATACTCCCTCTGTTCTGACATTTCGCGTCGTCTTTTCTATGTGCAGTAGTATTCTAGTAAATAAGTTCGACATTTGAATTTCGGCATTTTTAACAGCTTCAACACCCCGATAAACTGTAATGTTAAACATATTCACACCTTACACCCCATCATTACTTTATTTAGTGGCATCCTCGACTGGCCAGTCTTGTACGTCGAATTGGGTCTAACACTGCAAACGCTTGTAATCTTTGTGAGTGCCTTCAACCCGTTCCTTTATACGATATTTTCAAACTCATTTCGCGAAAGGGTGCGAGAAGTGGTGCCTCGACTTTTCGAATGGCATGAAAACCTCACGTCTACAAGTGAGGTTACAAGAAGAGACACCGAGACTACCTCAGCTTGAATGTTCAGCTGCATACGTGATGTTTAGATTGTAGAAATTAGTCTAAATAAATTTTGCTATTTTACCGTTCAATTCAACCTGTCAAACAGAGCGTTTATAATATATGCCTGTTGTCGACGGCTGGGCATATCAAGAATGAGAATTTCTCAAAACAGCGCCAACAACTGTAAAAGACAAGGAATGATGTAGTGTCTTTCGATGTAAGATTAAGATATGAGTCAGTCTCAGCAAACATAACCATAATAATCATTTGTGGCGCACAAAGCTTTTGAGGCGTGAGCCATTCCTGGTATCGCCAGCCATCAACAATGATAAATTATCTGGAATGCTATAGATTATTTTGAACTTGCAACAAGATAGCAGACGACACGTACTCGTTACAAAGCTTTTAAATGAGCTGTTTAAAAAGGTTTTTCAAGAAGTTCTAATAGCTCTCCGGAGGCAATTTTAGAAGTTTTACTGTATTTCGGATTATTTTGTCTAATATTTTTAATCTATTTTTTTAATTGTTCAATTCATGGCACACAAGAGTCTAACGCACTGACGTCTTACACCTTCTTGCAGCGATAACACAAAACACTCATTCGAAAAATGTCCAATTTTTGCTTAAAATGTCGTTTTCGGGTCTCTTATGATCCATTGAGCAAGTTTTATTAAGCAACTACGGCTTCGTGCGCAGAATATTTCAAGCGATGAAAAGTGAAATGTTTTCTGTGAATAATTTTACACTATACTACTACAAAATAATTTTTGTCGCTTTTTTGAATTTTTTAAAATTTCAAGAAAGTTTTGCTTATCGCACTATGCTAGCTCTAGTAGTACTTTAATCCTTTGTGCCTGAAATGAAAATCGAGACTAAACGTCTAAATAATTCTGGGAAATGCCACCGGGGCAAAAGGCCTATTTACGCCGTCGCGTTTATTAGTCCCATTAGGCCGAACAGGTGCATTTGATTATATTCTAACAATCTCTTTTATTTCTTAAAGCCCAATTCTCGATTATTTAGGTTAAATCATTTAACCGAGAATCGGTTGTTGGTAAGCCATGTGTCATTTGTTGAAAAGCGTGAGTATGACTGGGAAACGACCATTTCCGCATCATGGGACCAACCTGTGCCTGTCTATCGCAAATTTTTTGTAGGTCACTCGTAGGGGTGTTTAATTTTTAAATGTAACTTATTAGGTAACTTTTGCGGGGAATCCGAATTTAGTCCAAAATTTAGCTAAATTTTAGACAAAACTTAGAACAAAATTTTCGGAAGGCCGTGACAATTTTTGGAAGGGCAATTCTTACCAATGTTAATTCTTAGTCAGAAAAGCGTGACAATTTTTGGAAGGGGGACAATTTTTCGAACAGCCAAAGCCACGAGTCTCACTGACAAAGCCACTGAGGCACCAATTTTCAGAGGCGCCATTTTTCAGTGCCGAAGACACTGAAATATATGAACTAGGGTTCGTTCCCCCCCCCCCCGCGGGGATCCCCGTTCCCCGGGAATCCCCGTCCAGGTTTTTCCCCGTTCCCCGTTTGCCACGGGGATCCCTCTTCCCCGTGTGCTGTTCCCCGGGGAACGGGGAAAAACGGGTATTGACAAGCACCCCTAAGAATGCATCCGAAAAGCAGACAAGCACCCCTAAGAATGCAGCCGGCCGCGCCCGATAGGGCGCGGCCGGCGAAAATTTTGAGAAATTTTCGACGAATATTCAAATTTTTCAAAGAAAGTTGACACCAATTCTCAAATTTTCTTCACAGTCTGGGGGCTATCGGCCCCAGACCCCACTATCTTTTATAATTCTTTCTGTGCCCAGCTCGAATATGCGTGTCTAATTTTGAAAAATTTTCGCCTGCGGCGCTATTTTTTCTCTATCTTTGTATTACGTTTCATTGCTTTTCCAAAATTTTGGCCCGAAATTTGTGGAATTTTCAATATATAGTCAAAAATTTCAATGTTATAATTTATTTTAATGACAAATTTTAGTCAATTTTTAAAGAGAAAGCTAATTTTTTCAAAAAATTTTGCGCTTTTTTAGTTGAGATTTTTCTATATAATTTTTCGAAAAAATGACGACAGATGTGGAAAATGGTCTAAATTAGGAAAAAATGAACAAAACCACGAAAAAGTCGCCGGAAATTGGAGAAAATGAACAAAAACAGTAAAAATTGATCAAAATTGCGAAAAAATGAATAAAAACAGTAAAAATTGATAAAAATTGCGAAAAAATGAACAAAAACATGAAAAAATAACCAAAAAGTGGATAGGAATGATCTAAAACCCGAAAAAATGGCTAAATAAGGGAAAAAATTTGAAAAAATGGCCAAAAGATGTGAAAAATTGAAAAAAGTCCATTTCCCCGTATTTCCCCGGGGAGGGGGGGGGGACGAACCCTAATATGAACTATCGTTCTTCGACCATTCTATGGCATTTATGGCTTCACCAGCACATTTGTTTATCACTTAAAACTACCTAGGCAACGCTGGAATGTATAGACCATTTTCGTTGGTTTTTGCTAACTTTAATTATTAATGTCATAGCAGCTGTTCAATCAATTTGATACATAGTTTTGCTATGATTGGTTTTGAATTGGAAATAATCCCGAAATTTGTGAGTTGTAAGAGAAATTATTTATTAGAAACTGACTAAGACAAGAAATTTAAAGGCAGGTAGGAAATACCGGCATTTTTAGTTCATATCTTTTTTTTACAGACTCCTTTTATAACCTTTTTGGATACCATTATAAGGATATAGGAAAAGCACAAGAGATATGTGCAGTGCCTACTAGTGGCCCAGCGGAAAGCTTTCCATTTTGCACGTTGCTTTATTCCATAAAATACAATAGTTGTATGTTTTTCACACTTTTACAGGATCTGAAATGGACGAATTCAACGGGACAGTGGAGACCACATTTTTCGGATTCCATCGTGTCAATGTCAATTTGCTACTCACAAATGATACAATCGCTGAAGAACACATCATCAGCCTCAAGGGTGACATCATATATTTTGATCTCAGCAATTGTGACAAGCCTGACAGAGACATTGGAGCCATTCTCCACTATTCCGGTGTGGTTTTTGTGTGCCTTGTTGCCGTTTGCTTTCAATTGAGTCTGGTTCTACCACTTAAGCGCCTGGCTAAATTCCAAGGACCATCGTTCTATATACTCCTGTGTCTGGTAAGTGCCCGAATGTTTCAAATTCACGCTACGATGACACTACTTTATTCAACCATTATTGAGATCTAAGTTTTGATTTCGTTTTTGAATTTAAAACATAGACCAGTTGTCCGCTTAACTTTCAATTTGATATTTCCCAATGTTTTCAGCTTTTCTGCACCTGTTCTAATATTATCTTCTTCGAGTTGCTTTTGTATTTGGAGGCCGCTGTCGGCTTTCGCTTTCCAATTCCCTTTGATCTCGATTTATACATCAGAATGCTCCAAGGCCGAGGAGAAACTGTTTTCTACTTTATTTATACGGCCAATCGTTGTGCGTGCCTGCTATTTCCTTTCAGATATGGCAGCATGTTTTCGAAAAGGTAATATTGGATTTTTTAAGGAGCACAGCCAATCGCGTCCAAAGGCGTGAAATTTTTGAATTTTTGTGATTGTACGAATTCACAATTTTATCGCGAATTTTGAAGAAAAATTAAAATATATACTGGTCATGGTGAGATTTTATTTCACTTAGGAGAAAATTCGAGAAAATTTCAAAGTAAAATTTGTGCCCAAAATAAACAACACATTGATCCAATTTTTGGATACCTAATTTTATCACAAATTTTTCTCGAATTGTTTCCTAAATGATATAAAATCTGACCATGGCCATTCTGTACCAATTTTTGTGATTTATCATATGGAATATTCAGATTTATGGAAATTTTCGATAAAATTGGCAAAATGTGAATTCATGTCGACATAAAAATATTTGAAAATGTCACGATTTTTAGACGCAGGTGTCGGTATTCCTCTAGGTGTATTCAAACTCTGTATTTTATTCCTTTTTAGAAACATCTTTTGGATAATTGCTTGTGGGTGGATATATTGTATTATCGAAAAATCTGAATGGTTATTGGCGAACAAGGGCATTAATCGAGTGCTTTGCTTAGCACCCGGAGGGGAGTTGAACGGTAAATTTCAATCTTATGAAGTCGTCATGGATCCGTTGATGGTTGTTATTGAAAAAGTCAGCGAATATCTCTACTATGTCTTATGGTACGGACCATTTGCGATGGACATTTTCACGCTGGGCAATTTGTTCCATGAAAAGTACGCATTCCGATGTAAGTGAGATACATTAAATCTAAAGGGAATATATATTTAATCACTAAAATAATATACTGCACTCCCCCTAATATCCCCCCACACAATTTTCAGTCTAAAGTGAATCTTTATAGAAATTTTCATATTTTCGAAAATTGTGAAAGTTTTTCGCTCGCATGGCACATTGACATATTTTCATTTATACTTTGATTTATTCCATAGTTAATCTGTAGTTTTCTCTCCCTCAGTCGAGAGAGGGGTAGAGGGAATACGATAAATTATGTAAATCCTAAGGAACACGGTTGTGCCGAGTCACTCGAAACTCGACTTTTTCGGCCGACTCGACTCGAAATGTTAGAAATTACGGAAAGTGAGTGTAAAAAATGACTCAAGACATTTTTTCTTTTGGTTTTCGGTGACTCGCAACTCCACTCGAAGAATTTTTGGCCGTCTCGAACTTTTCGTCGATTCGGCACAACCCTTTTAAGCATGAAGCCACCAAACCAAGTGACACCGGCTTTCTTAGGCTCTGAGATTAAAAACAAGCCATTTTGGGAGTCATTTGTTTAGTACCCGTGAAAGTTATGGCGAGATTGATTCTAATTTTGCATTTTTCGTAGTTTTTAGTAAAACCTAAGAAAATTGTTTTAGTAAAACCTTTTTACTCTATCTGAAGTGGGGTACTTTATCCAAAATACGGTATTCCTCCCTATAATTTGGGTTCACTTGATGTTAATTAACTTCTTTCGTATTTATTTTGTCCATATTTTGCCTGCTTTTTTAAATTATATTGTTTTTAAATTTTTGAAGAGTTCTACTCAAATTAGCTCAAAAACTTTTTTAAATTGCTAAAGATGGCCATTTTTTATAGCTGTTAAACCATGGATTGTGGCACGACCTGCGATGACCAACAGGGCGCAGCTGTCGGAAACGAACGAAAGAATTCGACTATTCTTGGTATGCGTCGGCACATCCACCTATCATTTCATATTCGGATACCTATTTGCCTACACCTGGGAAATAGATTCGGTGACAATCTACAATTTGCTAAATATTCTGGATATGTCAATGCCCTTTCTGCTCATGATGTGGATCAGTCGAGATGTTCGAAGGGAATGGAAATTGAAGAATAATGCCATTTGGCCAAAAACGTCAACGAATACCGGCACTGTGTTTTCGCAAACGTATAAAACTGTCATTCCTATTCAAACTTCCTAAAGAAATAAAAAAGGTCATGCAGTTTGCTTTTAAAAAATCACGATTTTTAATATGTGATTTAACTATATTATTTTGCAGATTTCTGTTTGTTTGGAACGCTTATATCTGACGATCCGTTCGTTAGTTTTTTATGAGTGATAGCTCATTTTGTAGCTGATGATCTGTAGGTTTCCCGAAAATAGTCAGATTTGAAATTTGAAAATTTGAATTCGCGCCAAAATGGAAAAACGTGTTTTTAAGCGTTTTTGTCAATAGATGTTTGTGTTTTTTGTTTTATATCGCAAATATATATTATTTAGAACATTTCTGCTTTTTAAATTTTTGGTTTTCGTTTTTTGTATCATTTTTTATGAATTTTTTGGTCATTTTTTGTCCAAAAAATGTGTTTTTCGTACCTGACGATAAAACTTTCTGAAAATTTGCATACAGGGGTTTTCGGATATGCTGAATCCGATTTTGAAATCAGATTTGAAATTTGAAAATTTGAATTCGCGCCAAAATAGAAAAACGTGTTTTAGGGGTTATTATGAGTGACTGTTAGTTCTTTTTTGTTTTATATCGTAAACATAGTTATTTAGAACATTTCTGCTTTTTAAATTTTTGGATTATCATTTTTTCCTAATTTTTACTAATTTTTTGGTCATTTTTGACCAAAAATTGGGTTTTTCGTATCTGACGATAACAATTGCTGAAAATTAGCATACAGGGGTTTTCGAACATGCTGAATCCGAATTTGAAATCAGATTTGAAATTTGAGAATTTGAATTCGCGCCATAATGTAAAAATGCATTTTAGCGTGTTTTTCGAGTGAACATATGTCCTTTTTTGTTTTATATCGCAAATATAGATTATTTAGAACATTTCTGCTTTTACATTTTCGGATTTCATTTTTGTACCAGTTTTTGTGAATTTTTGGTCATTTTTTGGCCAAAAATGGATTTTTCGTATCTGACTATGTTATTTCCCAGATTTTTGAATTCTTGAATGGAACGCTTATATCTCAGGATCCATCCATGAGTTTCCTATGACCAATAGCTCAATCGATAGCTACAAATCTCCAGATTTCCCGAAAATTATCAGATCCGAAATTTGATTAAACTTTTCCCGCCAAAACACAAACACGTGTTTTTTAACATTTCGACTAAATTTTATGCCAGATTTGGTCATTTCTGGCCATTTCTTCACCAAAAAAGTCGATTTTTCATATCCGACTAGCAAATAACTGGAAAAGTTACATCCAACTGTTTTGTCGACATCCTGAATTCGAATTTATGAATCAGATTTCAATTTAATATTTTAATTTACGCGAAATGAAAAATTGTGTTTTAAGTCATGTCTTTTTATTTGTGTCAATTAATTAAGTGATTTCAAACATTCCTGCGTTTTAGATTATCAAATTTGCACATATTAACTCAATTTTGTGCCAAAAAGCCACTTTTTGAACTTTTTCGACCTAAAAAGTCGGTTTTTCACACCAGACCGCCAAAAGAGCTAACAATTTGGAGAGAGATGTTTTCTATCTCCTGAATTCGAATAATGAATCACATTTCAAATCCAAAATTTGTATTCGCGCCAAAACGAAAAATTGTGTTTTAAGTCATTTCAATTATTAAACCTTTGTCTTTTTTGTTGAAAATTCCTCTTCTATGATTTTAAATATTTCTACTTTTTAAATTATCAAACATGCTCATTTCGACTCAATTTTATCCCATATTTGTTCTTTTTGGCCATTTTTTTTTTGCAAAAAAGTCAATTTCCCATATCAGACGGCCCAAAAAGGCGAAAATTTGTGTACGGGGATTTTTCGACCTCATAAATTCGAATTTTTGAATCAGATTTAACTATATTATTTTCCAGAATTTTGTTTGCTTGGAAGGTTTATATTTGACGATCCGTTCGTTAGTTTTTATTATTATTTTTGCTGAAATCAGATTTGAAAATTTGAATTCGCGCCGAAACGTTAAAAAAATGTTTTAGGGGTTTTTATGATTGATTGATAGATCACTTTAGTAATTTTCTAATTTTGCAATCTGAGACCTCAGGATACTGTCGTCAGATTTTCATGAGTGATAGCTCATTCGATAGTTAACGATTTCCAGATTTCCAGAAATTTTTTCACTTTTCAAAATGCTTTTTTTCATTCTATGTCATAAAGATACCTTTTGGTCCCAAAAATGACAATTTTGTTTCAAGGTTTCTGACATGTTGAAAATTGGTATCAAGGAGTTCCTAATCCAAATTCAAGTTTTAAATTCAAAACTTGAATTTGAGTAGAACTGAAAAACTGTTTTTACTGTTTATAGGTCATGTGATAATTGAATTCCGGATTACTGTAGGTCTGACGGTAGCTGAATTCTGGATTACTGTTGGTTCCGTGATAACAGAATTCTTGATTACTGTAGGTCATGTGATAACATAATTCTATACTGTAGCTCAGGTGATAACAGAATTCCGGATTACTGTAGGTCAGAAGATAACTGAATTCTGAATTACTGTAGGATTTAATTTTAGGCTTAAGCTCCCGAATAACCCTTATAAGGCGACGAACAAGGATTTAGGCTTGCGGCTCGAACAACCTGGGGCCAACGAGGACTTAATCTTAGGCTTAATCTACCGAATAACCCATATAAGGCGCCAAACAAGGATTTAGGCTTGCGGCTCGAGGATTACTGTAGGTCAGAAGGTAACTGAATTCTGGATTACTGTAGGTCATGTGATAACAGAATTCCGGATTACTGTAGGCCAGATTATAACAGTATTCCGGATTACTGTAGGCCAGAAGGTAACTGAATTCTGGATTACTGTAGGTCATGTGATAACAGAATTCCGGATTACTGAAGGCCAGATATCAACAGTGTTCTGGCTTTTGTAGGTCAGGTGAGAACAGTATTCCGGATTATTGTAGGCCAGAAGGTAACTGAATTCTGGATTACTGTAGGTCATGTGATAACAGAATTCCGGATTACTGTAGGCCAGATTATAACAGTATTCCGGATTACTGTAGGCCAGAAGGTAACTGAATTCTGGATTACTGTAGGTCATGTGATAACAGAATTCTGGATTTCTGTAAGTTAGAAGGTAACTGAATTCTGGAATACTGTAGGTTCTGTTGTAAGGTGTTTTGTTGAGGGATCTACCATTTAAGAGATCTACCATGGCTTTAAATGATTGCTAGACTACTGTAGGTCTGGTGATAACAGCATTCCGGATTATTTATATTTAGCTGTTTTATTGCATTTGTTTACTGTTCAAATAAATTTTTTTTAAATACCAAAATGAAAAAATTTTATCTTTGATATACCGTAAATCCTCTAATAAGTCCCCCGGGGGACTTATTGTTTCGTAAGGGTTTTCAAAAAAATTTTCAAATTTCAAACTCAATTTTCTCCGATATTTTCAGTGACAAAGTTTTGGCATTGGGGTTTTTCTTACGTAACTCGACGAGATCTATACGAATATGCACTTAGTTTTTTTCGGGCGAAACCGCAAGTACGTTTGGCATTCTGTTTGAGGGGGGACTTATTTGAGGGGAGGGACTTATTAGAGGATTTACGGTATATATTTATTTGTTTATCTCGCGCGCGCTTTGCGCGCGCTAATTCATCACTAGTCTTTTCTATGTTGAAAAATTGTATTATCCCCATTTCGATGTTGGAAGCAATTTTGTCCGGCTCGAACTTTTACACTATGATTTTGTCATATCACCAAAAATGTAATTGCCAAAACTTTGAGGAAGGTGCTATTGTCTGCCAGGAATGATAAGGGGAAGCGATCAAAATCCCCCCGGTCAAAATGCCATCATTTTCAAAAAATCATATTAAAATGCCCAAAAAACATGAAAATGCTCATTTTTTCGCTGAATTCGTAGTTCACATTATTTCTTGCCCAATTTTTAGGTATTTGGCTGAACAATCCCAAAATAACTCCTTAAAAGGCACCAAACAAGGATTTAGGCTTGGGAACCTAACAATATGGGGCCTAAGGGACTTAATCTTAGGCTTAATCTCCCGAACAACCCTTACATTACCAAAAATAATGTGAAATACAAATTCAGCGAAAAAAATGAGCATTTTCATGCTTTTTTGCCGTTTTTATATGATTTTTTGAAAATGGGGGGATCTTGGCCGAGGGGGAATTTTGACCTAGTTTCATGATAAGCGCCTTAGATTTCATATTTCATAACAAATGAAATAGCCAAGATCGGACATTTGTACGCCGTTTTCAAATATTGCATTTTTAATTTTCTTATTTGTCATACTTGCCATATGAACATGTGAAAGCATTTATTTGACTTGACGAGTTAGGCAACTTTCGAAAAGGTACCGTGGGAATGTGAGAAAATCCTAAAGCAGGCAGCGTAAAAGCTCCATAGGCAGGTCACTTAAAGCTACGTCTAATCTCGGGCCATCAGCCCTCTTCACACGTTACCAAATAGGCTAGGGCTAACCTAGCCTAAGATTTTTGCCTAATCAGAAACTTCAATTTGACCATTAGCACCGTTATGCGCCGATTTATGTCCAAAAATGCGCATTAATCTCATCCGCTCTTTTGTAGCGATAAAATGAAACTTAAAATTGTTAGAAGAGCAGTTCTCATTTATAATCCGAAAAAAGAAACAGTTCTCCTTTCTCTCTCTCTCTATGTAGAGAGAGAGAGAAAGAGAGTTGAAATTCTGTTGAATTTCGTTTTCAAGTCAGAAGAAGAGTTGCGTTGCAATTTTATTAACAGAATAATTCACACATTATTGAAGATGTGGAAGCGGGTCATTGGCCTCTGCATTCAGCTCACAGCATGACGTAAGCTGGTTGTTCTTGGGTGAGCTTCAAGGAGTTGTTCCCTCGGTAAAGGTAAAAGTAACCACCGTACGGGCCCCAGTTTTCGCCCCAACTGTTTCGCACTATCCAAACCGGTGTATCATTTCGCTTGCCATAACCAACAAGTACTCCGCCATGATCAACGGTGCAATTGCCAGAGTGGCGTACAATCCCTCCTGCGTAAAACTGAAGCGGTCCCGAGCACAGACCTAAATAAAAAATAACACACAGAGAAGCATATCTAGAGGTTAAAGAGTCCTCTTCTAAATTGATTAAAAGTAAATGAAAATTTATTAAAGGAAACTAAAAAAAATTGTCTCAAAAAATTTTGAGTTCCACTGAAGTTCATCCACCAAGGTGGTTCTGTTATTGCCCATTTCCGGATATTAAAGGTCGATATCATTTCCGAGCGCTCATTTCCTACATAACACAAAAAAGCTGAAATAAAACTTTCTACATAACTTCCAAGTGTGGGATTGATTAAAGCATTATAGGCGTGAATCTCATGTATGCGGAATTGTGCCAGCATAATATAGCTTCAACAGCATATAGCACAACTTACACACTGCGAGAGGACCAACATCAACAACAGCGGCAGCCATGATCCCCTCATCTTGTGGAGTGCTCAATGCATCAATCACCTTGGCCTCTGCAATGCTATCGTTAAACCTGCACTCTCCTTTCTTTCCCTCATAAGGATAATCGGATTCCCTCATCACTTTCCCGTCCTGCTTTTGCTTCAGTTCAGTGAGAGCCCGAATATAGTGTCCACTATAAGCGACATTTGGTCTGAAAAATATGTAAAGCCGAAATTATTTTCCATGTTTGGGTTTCCGGAAAAACTTGAAAACCCACTGTGCAAGGCTGCAGTTTCCGGAGCCGCAGTCTAACAACTGTTGCTCGGATAACGCCATCATTTTGTGAGTTTTCCGAGCGTAGTTCGCTTCAATGATGGCAATAGCAGAAAACGCCCAGCAGTCATGACAGTTTCCTAAGTTGAAAAAAGTAATTAGCCGTATATTCATAAAATAACAGCTAAGTCAAACCTTGGTATTTGGCTGGACCCAGAACACCTTTGCTTCGCCAATCGAACTCTTCGGGCGCCTCGGGGAATTGGTTTTGAATTGGTAATTTCACGTCAGAGTGATCGAAGTTGCTAAGGTGACTCTAAAATTTCCTCCAACTTTATTTTAACTTAAAACTGTGGTCCATTCACTACATTTTCACTTTTCACTACTAACTTCCCACCACTTCGTTACTTGAGAGAAGCGCGGCTAAGGCATGTGTTTCACTTTAGTCCATATCTTACCAACTAGTATTACCCTAATGTCCGTCTCTTACAAACCCTCCCCTGCCCAACACCGTTCGGGGCGAGTGATGGTTCATTGGAATTCTCAGGAGCTGTAAGGAAGAATGTTTTTGGAATTAGGAGGTACTTCGCTATATTTTGAGAATTATGGCCTCTTACAGTTTGCGGTTTGCAGCAGTATTCAAAGAGAAATAGCGTTTCCGAGGGTAATTTTTGCACCCGAAGGTTTTCGGGCGCAGGAAATCCCCGGATAAAAAAATTCCATAAATGTAACTTTAAGAATAAAACCAATTAGTTTATACAATGTTGCTAAAAAGGAATGCCTTTTATAATTTAACCTTTGCAAATTCCGCAGGAGTGAGATCGGAGAACACTGTTTCACCGAATTGCGCCAATGGATCTCTCTTTTGGAGAAGAGCAGCATCATGCAGATTTTGTTGATAGATACGGAATCGCTTTTCAGCCTCCGACGCAGTGGCGTAAGTTTTGAAATATGTTTTCGCAAATCTGAAAATTCCTTACCCTTTTAATATATTTTTTTAAGTATATTTTTTAGTATGCATTGAAGTCAATCGTTCATTTTATTCGGCGCCTATGCTTTGACATAACGAAACGTTATTCTGACTGGTAGTCTAGAAAAGCAGTCTCCGGAAAAAGCGGCTAATTCCTTTAATTTTCTTTCAATTTTTGGTCCGAATCTGGCACTAGTGTCTGCTTAGTCCTGCAACGAAAATATACTTACTCCATTTTCGTCAGCACTTAAAAGTTATGTTTTTCATGGTAGTGTAAGACTAATGTCTTATTCGGTCTCACCGTAGTCATAAATCCCCTAAAATACTGGCTACCTTTTTCTATTCCGCACGTCGAATAACGCTAGAAAAGTGGTTTCTCGGAAATTCGAAAAAATATCATAACTCCTACGAAAGTCAAATCACAAGTGCAAAATGAAACACACGATTGATTGCTACGCATACTGGCACTGAAATTGCGTCCCCGTATAAACAAATATTTCAACCCACCTTCTGAATTGCTCAAAATGGTCGGCTTGGACGGTTTTCTCATATTGCGATGCCATCTAAACGTTACTTTGGTTTTGCTTACATGTAATATACCTTTTCTCTGATAAATCATCTGTCTTTCATAAACCTGCGTTGGATATGTACACATATACAAAGATTGGCCATTGATTACATTATTGCTACTTGCACACTTTTCCATATGGCTTTCTCAATTTTCGTTCGGTACCTACTAGCTGCGCCGGGTTAAACCCTAATTGGGGAAGAGACCCAATTTCAGGGGAGGGGTGTAGGGATAATTTGAGGGACTTCCACCTGGAGGATTCGTTACACATTCGTCACACATTACCCAAGTTGAATGTCGCAGTTGTCATTTTTCTAAACTACATAATTTGAATGCAAAATTTTAATTTTTGTCGAAATTGTCTCTAGAGGCGTACATATTAAAAATATAGTTTGGATCCAAAATAAACCTGAAAATATAATTTGCGTCTAAATGAACCAAATTTTTGAAAAATTTATCAAATATCAAAGGAGTGTGTTTTTGATCAAAAAGCATTTTTCGTATATGATGACGTGAGAACTCTTAATTGAATGCCGGAACACCCCCAAAAGTGTGGCAGAACTCCCTAGTGCCAATTGAAGTGATCCAACCAATTCTATTAACCACTACTGTAGACGATACTCTAGGATATCATTGAGCGAATATACAGGATCATATATCTATGTCATTGCATATTTCCGATAAGACATACCTTCGCCAAAAGTCCTTCCGTTTTGTCCACAGCGTCCAAATCCACAAATTCGGCTGGCCAAAGGCTTCCCTCGGAGCTCACGAAAATGCGAACACGAATTTTCTGTAACAGAACAACAAATGAATGGTCAAACAGTCTCACTATAACGGCATTTTCACTATGCCAGAACGTATAATCACAAAATATAAATGCTCTTCGTTCTTCTTTTTGGTGAAAACTCCAAAAATGTTGATATGTTTAAAAGTGTAATTTTACGAAAACTTGCTTTTATGAACCGTCGATAGAAGAAAAACTGCCGAAAATTTTATTCTAAGCGAAATTTGGTCAATAGTTTTACAAAAACTCTTCATATGCATTTTTATTATTTTGCCGATGCATAGAGTGGTTGGACAGTAGAAATCGGCACCCTTCAAATTGCCGCGAAAACATGAGCATCAAAATGGTAAACACGATGTCTTTTTTACGATTTCGAAACCAACATGAGCGTGTCCAGGTATCTGACAGCGCGCGCGCCAACCCAAATGGCTGGACACGCACGCGTCGGTGTCGAAATCGTAAACATGACGCTGATTGTTTACCATTTGATGCTCATGTTTTGGCGGCAGTTTGAAGGGTGCCGATTTTTACTGTCCACCCACTCTATCTTGGCGCTGAAACGTGCTAATGGTGAAAAGTCTGTAGTCTGATAAGCGCATTATCCAGAAAATATTACATTTTGTGAGGATCCGACTGCTGGGCATTCGTTCAAGTCGTGTAGGTTTGACTAAAGGTAATCGTCTAAACGAATGCAAGAGAGATTTTAAAGTAACCTCTCTGCTGCATTCCGAAACGCCCAGCTGGACGATGAGCTCATAGACGTATCCACGTACAGCCAGTCGACGTGCACTTATCACCTTGACAAGCGGTTGGTAATAGTCACTGATCGATGCCCGAAAGTTGAATTGCTTTACCGCGCTGCTAGCAAGGTCCTGAAAGTTTGTATAAATCCGTCACAAGTAGCTTGAAATGGACGACAATCCGAAAAGTCGAAATATTTGATGATCCTTGAAATATGTGATCCAGAAACATTTGTCAAACAATTTTTATGGAATAGCACACATTTCAGAAATCCGTAAATATAAAAAAATTCAGGATATAACCGAGAAGCGCTAGAGTTTTCTCAGCAGCGGGCAAAAACGTGACATGCTGCGGCCTAGACATACCTGAGCGTCAGAACTAGTAGATAACTAACCTTCACAGTTTCCTCTTGAGGATCTAAAGTGGTCCAACCTGAGATGGGATCACTGGGTTGTAGGGAGTTGCTAGGTATGGTCCACGAATCACTGTGAACCAGTGACGCACTAACCACGAAAACGATGAATGCGATTACGAACATTTCTGAATAAATTGTGAAACATAATTTATTATCACTTTATGTAAATTAGTCAGTTTGTTTTTCCACAACAGCGGATATCAATATTATTTTAATAGTAAAAAGTTTAGTCATTCGAAAACGATTCATCCAGAATGAGAATGTAACCAAATTGGACGGAAAGGTGACTGAATTAAATGGCACCGTTCGTTGGACGGAAATGGCAGAAAGCTTTGATTCAAAAGTGTTGTATAGTCAGCAGAAACCGTAGGAAAATTTAAACGACGCGAAATTAATAGCTATTATGCTGTGTCTGTTTTTTGGCCCTGCAAACAGAAATCGGTCTTGACTTTTGGCCTGGTGTTTCATACAGAATTAAATATGTCAATCGCCGACTCATCTTCCTTCTATAATGTATTTTTGTTCATTGTTGAAGAAAATTTGACTGAATCGGTTTAGGTTCAATGTTCTTTGGTAGTTTAACAACAATAATGCCTCTTGATAGATAGTACCAGGAGAGAACCGAAAATCACGGACTGAGATTTTTAAATTTTGAATTTTGCCGCTTGTTGGCGATTCGTTTCTCTATATTTTTTAGCAAACGGAAGTGAGATAAAGCGAGATTATTGGCTTTGTTTCAGCTTTATTTTGATTATGTATCATATTTAGATGTCTCAATATCGTCTTTAACACCTTAAAAAGCATCGAGAATGCTTTATCTCACTTCCGTTTGCTAAAAAATATAAGAGAAACGAATCGCCAACGAGCGGCAAAATTCAAAATTTAAAAATCTCAGTCCGCGATTTTCGGTTCTCTCCTGGTATGAGCGATTTCACCATTGCTAGCTTTCACGCCATGTGGTCAGAACGCCAAAGTTTCCACAAGTGACCACACTATTTCGTCGTTTTCTGTTTCTTTTCCACTGCCTTTGCTCGGAGATCGCCAAAATTTGGATTTTGGCGGCAATTCCCTTTATGTTCAAATGTGAATTTGGATTTCAAATAAATGAAGAATCGCTCATACTATCTATCAAGAGGCAGTATTGCTAGTATTGATTACTAGCGCGCTAACGCGCGCTAGCGCGCGGGGAGTCTATATCAGTATGCCCTTTCTATATCAGTATGCCTTTTCTGTTCTAACTTCACTCACATTCCAAGGGGGAAGGTCGGGCGCTCCGCGCCGACCACAGGATTGGCTCGCCACCTGCGGTGGCTCGCAAACTCAGACTCAGTCTGAGTTTGGCTCAGTCTGAGTTTTGGCTCAGTCTGAAATTTGGCTCAGTCTGAGTTTTGGCTCAGTCTGAGTTTTGGCTCAGTCTGAGTTTTGGCTCAGTCTGAAATTTGGCTCAGTCTGAGTTTGGCTCAGTCTTAGTTTTGGCTCAGTCTGAAATTTGGCTCAGTCTGAGTTTTGGCTCAGTCTGAAATTTGGCTCAGTCTGAGTTTTGGCTCAGTCTGAAATTTGGCTCAGTCTTAGTTTTGGCTCAGTCTGAAATTTGGCTCAGTCTTAGTTTTGGCTCAGTCTGAAATTTGGCTCAGTCTTAGTTTTGGCTCAGTCTGAAAATTGGCTCAGTCTGAGTTTTGGCTCAGTCTGAAAATTGGCTCAGTCTGAGTTTTAGCTCAGTCTGAAAATTGGCTCAGTCTTAGTTTTGGCTCAGTCTGAAAATTGGCTCAGTCTTAGTTTTGGCTCAGTCTGAAATTTGGCTCAGTCTTAGTTTTGGCTCAGTCTGAAATTTGGCTCAGTCTTAGTTTTGGCTCAGTCTGAAATTTGGCTCAGTCTGAGTTTTGGCTCAGTCTGAGTTTTGGCTCAGTCTTAGTTTTGGCTCAGTCTTAGTTTTGGCTCAGTCTGAAATTTGGCTCAGTCTTAGTTTTGGCTCAGTCTGAAAATTGGCTCAGTCTTAGTTTTGGCTCAGTCTGAAAATTGGCTCAGTCTTAGTTTTGGCTCAGTCTGAGTTTGGCTCAGTCTGAAAATTGGCTCAGTCTGAGTTTTAGCTCAGTCTGAAAATTGGCTCAGTCTTAGTTTTGGCTCAGTCTGAGTTTGGCTCAGTCTGAAAATTGGCTCAGTCTGAGTTTTAGCTCAGTCTGAAAATTGGCTCAGTCTGAGTTTTAGCTCAGTCTGAAAATTGGCTCAGTCTGAGTTTGGCTCAGTCTGAAAATTGGCTCAGTCTGAGTTTTAGCTCAGTCTGAAAATTGGCTCAGTCTGAGTTTGGCTCAGTCTGAAAATTGGCTCAGTCTGAGTTTTAGCTCAGTCTGAAAATTGGCTCAGTCTGAGTTTTAGCTCAGTCTGAAAATTGGCTCAGTCTGAGTTTGGCTCAGTCTGAAAATTGGCTCAGTCTGAGTTTTAGCTCAGTCTGAAAATTGGCTCAGTCTGAGTTTTAGCTCAGTCTGAAAATTGGCTCAGTCTGAGTTTGGCTCAGTCTGAAAATTGGCTCAGTCTGAGTTTTAGCTCAGTCTGAAAATTGGCTCAGTCTGAGTTTTAGCTCAGTCTGAAAATTGGCTCAGTCTGAGTTTGGCTCAGTCTGAAAATTGGCTCAGTCTGAGTTTTAGCTCAGTCTGAAAATTGGCTCAGTCTGAGTTTTAGCTCAGTCTGAAAATTGGCTCAGTCTGAGTTTGGCTCAGTCTGAAAATTGGCTCAGTCTGAGTTTTAGCTCAGTCTGAAAATTGGCTCAGTCTGAGTTTTAGCTCAGTCTGAAAATTGGCTCAGTCTGAGTTTGGCTCAGTCTGAAAATTGGCTCAGTCTGAGTTTTAGCTCAGTCTGAAAATTGGCTCAGTCTTAAAATTGGCTCAGTCTGAGTTTTAGCTCAGTCTGAAAATTGGCTCAGTCTTAGTTTTGGCTCAGTCTGAAAATTGGCTCAGTCTTAGTTTTGGCTCAGTCTGAAAATTGGCTCAGTCTGAGTTTTAGCTCAGTCTGAAAATTGGCTCAGTCTGAGTTTGGCTCAGTCTGAAAATTGGCTCAGTCTTAGTTTTGGCTCAGTCTGAAAATTGGCTCAGTCTGAGTTTTAGCTCAGTCTGAAAATTGGCTCAGTCTGAGTTTGGCTCAGTCTGAAAATTGGCTCAGTCTGAGTTTTAGCTCAGTCTGAAAATTGGCTCAGTCTTAGTTTTGGCTCAGTCTGAAAATTGGCTCAGTCTTAGTTTTGGCTCAGTCTGAAAATTGGCTCAGTCTTAGTTTTGGCTCAGTCTGAGTTTGGCTCAGTCTGAAAATTGGCTCAGTCTGAGTTTTAGCTCAGTCTGAAAATTGGCTCAGTCTTAGTTTTGGCTCAGTCTGAAAATTGGCTCAGTCTTAGTTTTGGCTCAGTCTGAGTTTGGCTCAGTCTAAGTTTGGCTCAGTCTGAGTTTTGGCTCAGTCTGAAATTTGGCTCAGTCTTAGTTTTGGCTCAGTCTGAAATTTGGCTCAGTCTTAGTTTTGGCTCAGTCTGAGTTTGGCTCAGTCTGAAATTTGGCTCAGTCTTAGTTTTGGCTCAGTCTGAAATTTGGCTCAGTCTTAGTTTTGGCTCAGTCTGAGTTTGGCTCAGTCTGAAATTTGGCTCAGTCTGAGTTTTAGCTCAGTCTGAAAATTGGCTCAGTCTTAGTTTTGGCTCAGTCTGAAAATTGGCTCAGTCTTAGTTTTGGCTCAGTCTGAGTTTGGCTCAGTCTGAAAATTGGCTCAGTCTGAGTTTTGGCTCAGTCTGAAAATTGGCTCAGTCTTAGTTTTGGCTCAGTCTGAAAATTGAGCAAGGTAGCTTTGGGGGGAGTTACACTTAGGGGGGGGACAGTTGGGGGGATCACTTGGGGGGAGTTAGGGTTGGGGGAGTTACACTTGGGGGGAGTTAGGGTTGGGGGGGTTTACCCAAAACACCCCAAGTGTAACTCCCCCCAAGTCTAACTCCCCCCAACCCTAACTCCCCCCCCCCCAACTGTAACTCCCCCCAAGTGTAACTCCCCCCAACTGGTACTGCCATAGTAATTTTGAAAAACCCATAAAAAGTACCTAAAATTACCATAAAAGTACCTTATATGGTAATTTTTCGTGCAGAATTCAACTCTAATTCTCCCAATTCGTGCAGAATTCAACTCTAATTCTCCCAACTGCTACGCCATAGTGTTTTTTATACTCTTATACTCTCTTGTTCTGTTGTGGACATTTTCTGCACAACTCAAAATTAAGCATAATTGCTTGTTTGGCGCCTTATAAGGGTTGTTCGGGATCTTAAGCCTTATTGTTCGGGGCACCAAGCCTAATGGCAATTACCTTATAAGGTAATTTTTCGCGTAGAATGTCATATTCGTGTTCCCCGTAACTTTTTGGGTAAGATAGCACATTTTTCAGAATATTTTGAGAAAAAAATTTTTAACGATTTTTTGCTACCGGGTGAAAAATCATATAAAAATTTTTTCTCAAAAAATCCCCCAACTGGTACTGCCATAGTAATTTTGAAAAACCCATAAAAAGTACCTAAAATTACCATAAAAGTACCTTATAAGGTAATTTTTCGCGTAGAATTCAACTCTAATTCTCCCAACTACCATAGTGTTCTAATTCAAATTTTCGGTTATTTTTCCACTAGAGTCACCAGTGAAACACCTTTCCTGGAAAAAATATAGTGATTGACCAGATTTACGATTTTTCCTGAATCAGTGTTAGGGTGCACATGCGGTTGAATTAAATGATCTGTTATTGCAAGCTTAAGTCAAAGTTGACTGTATTGCATTTTTACCAAATTGTGCCATGCTTGACAGTGAAAGACAATGAAATAGATCGGACACTCCACATTAGAAGATGAAAATCGTGAAAAGGGAACTTCACAGCCTAAGACTGCACTAAAGCCCAAGCTTAAGCCTAAGATTAAGTCAGTATTGGGCGTGTCCAGCGAGGCCCCAAGCCTAAAGGCTTGTTTGGCGCCTTATACGGGATATTTTATCCTAAAATAGAAGAAATCTTCTACTGATTTTTTCCAAAGTTACATTAGCGTCAACCGCTTGCACGTGGACAGCACAAATCTGGGAGAGAAATAGCATCTTGAGTCAAATTCCTTGAGAAGACAAGCAAAACTGGATACTTAATCCTTGTTGTTACGAAAAAACATAAAAATCAGCGGAAAGGATATTTTTTCCCTTCTCGCTTGCAGTTATCGAAAGTGGTTAATTACACGAAAAAGCAACAAAAAACAGACACATAATGGAAAAATAACCGAAAATTTGAATTCTACGCGAAAAATTACCATATAAGGTACTTTTATGGTAATTTTAGGTACTTTTTATGGGTTTTTCAAAATTACTATGGCAGTACCAGTTGGGGGGAGTTACACTTGGGGGGAGTTACAGTTGGGGGGAGTTAGGGTTGGAGGGAGTTACACTTGGGAGGAGTTACACTTGGGGGGTTTTGAGTAAACCCCCCCCAACCCTAACCCCCCCCAAGTGTAACTCCCCCAACTGCCCCCCCCCTAAGTGTAACTCCCCCCAAGTGTCCTTTTACCTGAAAATTGGCTCAGTCTTAGTTTTGGCTCAGTCTGAAAATTGGCTCAGTCTTAGTTTCTGTTATCTAAATTTCTGTTACAAATTGGTAACAGACAAAAAATGCACCCCTAAGAATGCAGTCCAAAATTTCTGTTACAAATTGGTAACAGACAAAAAATGCACCCCTAAGAATGCAGTCCAAAATTTCTGTTACAAATTGGTAACAGACAAAAAATGAAGGTTTGGGTGAAAAAAGGTGGAAGTCACAAAAATTTAGTCTAAAAATTTGTCTAAAATTTGTCTATATTTAGCTAAATTTTGACCTCAAATTCGGATTCCCCGCTAAAAATTACCCTAAAATAGGTACATTTCAAAAATAAGCACCCCTAAGAATGCAGTCCAAAATTTCTGTTACAAATTGGTAACGGACAAAAATACAGAATGCCAAAGGCGGGAATTCAAATTCGAATAAACGTGAAACGGAGGGACGGACATCACACACTTACTATAAGGATAAGTACTGAGAAAGCATTTTTTTCTGCTGCAAAAGCAATAGTTTCAATTGTTTCTATTTTTTGCGATAATTATATTATTGCAATTTTTGTGACAGTTAATTGGAAAATGTGTGTGTTTGTGTATGTGGAGCGTATGTGTGTCTTTGAAAGCCTGCAACCGTAACATAAGGGCAACTTAGCATACTGAGCCTGAGCATGCGTAAAACATCAGGCGAGTAACAGGGGGCCCGTGACTCTTAGCCTGAGGTTTAGGTAAGAGGGGATCGCATTTTTGGTTGCGGTCTGAGAAAAACATTTTATGTGTCTCAATCCCAAAAAGTTTAGAGTTACGGAAATTTAACATAAAAGTTAAATTTAAAAGTTCCGCTAAATCAGTCGCTACAGTATTATAGTTCGGATAATCTTGGATCGGTACCGCCATTGCATTTCGTTTCTGTCGAAAAATGTTTAACGTACCATTAGGTCGGAGTATTTGTCAAATAGTTTTGCAAATTCTTTGCTTGAGTTCAAACATAATTTGTAATGACAAATATAAATATTGTTTTTTATTTGAATAACAAATTATTTCAAAGCAATGTGCTTTTTTCAAACTCCTTTGCAAATGAGAACTGAACATTTATTTATTTTATTTAAATTAAATGCAAACAAAATGAAACTTGCGGGACAAACATTTTTTTACAATCGAGAAAATTGATCAAAATAACATTTTAAACATAGGTAAATAGATAAAACGATAAAAGCTTTAGTAAGTAACGGCGAATGAAAATGATAATATTGTGGAAGTTTTCTTCTGTGTTGCTTTCTAATTTCACCGCCGATCAGAAACAGAGGCACCAGGTTGCAGTTATAGAGCCACAGACGCGTTCCGAATGCAAAGCCATCACCCCAGTTGGGGGCACGGCGTTTCAAATTGCGCAAAATCATATCGTATCATTCAAATTGGCGCAACTTATATTTTTGACGTTGATCGACACTGCCTTAATTGGTACTACCGCATTCCCTGTAATTACTACCCCGGGGTAATAATTTTCAAACGAGCTCCAGGGGGTAATAATTAGACGGGGGTTACAAAATTTCAATGTTGCCGCGCCTGAGGCGCGGCGAAAATTTTGAGAATTTTTTATGAAAAACTAAAAATTTTCAATGTACTGGGGTTGAATATTTCAAATATCCCATTAAATTTTAAGATTTATTAAACTATTTATTCGACAAACTATAAACAAAATTTTCATTACAATACAATGATGATGACTTAATCAATTACCATATCATCCAGTCCGTTTAAAATGTTTTCTTCGAGGTCTTCTTCTTCCGGCATGATCAGTTCGATATCGGACTCCTCGCGAGCTTTTCGCAGTATGTCGAGTCCCATCGGGGCTGCGCCTGTTGGTCGGAAACATGCAATTTTGTGGTCTTCTGAGCCATCGTTTGCGGTTGTAATGCCGCAGTTCTTGAAGGATCTCGCAATCGCTTCGTCAGGAAGCGCATTCCAAGCTTCAAAAATGCGCAAATACACGTCCATGTCGGGCGCCCTTGGGTTTCCTCCTGATGTGTGCGGGCGATCCTTGAGATTGATCCATTCTTCGTACTCTCTGCGAATGCTGGCTTTGAAGGGGTGATTCCAGTCAGTGTCCGGCGCCTGAAAACTAGGGAATATTTTTCGGTTTTAGTGTTCTCAATTTTTACCTGAATGTATTTAGTGCAGCCTGGAGGCACCACGGCAGTCTCGATCCCAAGCTCATGAAGCACGCGTTTTGTGTCCTCGCTGATGTGACACTTGAAGCTGTCCCATATTAAGAGAGTTTTCTGGAACATGCTGTTGCCGATCACTTATGACAGTTACCTAAAACAATCGTTGTACAATGAGATAAAATATTAATAAAAAAATCTTACATCCTTTGCACCCTTGGTCTCAAGAACTTTTGCGGACGCTGGCTCCAGTTGTACAGCCGTTTCATCCATCGCCAGAATTCGAGCGTATCTGAAAAATTTTTATAATATTCAATTATCTTCCTGAAAATCTTACCCTTCTTTTTCGCGCTTTTTGCCGACATACAGGATGAAGTCGACGATTTTGCGGACGTAATCTTCCGGCGGTTTCTGTGCAACCCGCGTTGTTTTGCGCAACGAAAATTTGTGCCGCTCCACAACGGCTTGAAACCAGCCATATGACAACTACAAAATTTACGATTTAGGCGTTTCAAAACAAATCCTAGATTCTATTATGTTGCCTTATCTTTTGAAAGAGAAACTTACATTGATCCCGACGTCATAGCGCTGGGCCAAGACCTTTGCACGTGCGAGCATGACGTTTTGTGTGCAGCATCCCTTCAGCGCGCGCTCTTGGCGTATCCAGCTCGCCAATTCTCCGTCGAACCCGGAATTTACGAGATGTCGTTCATGATTTCTCCACCATGGACCTTCAAGCTGAAAATTTTTGTTATTATTTTTCTTTTCAGTCTAAAACCCAAAATACCTTTCTCGGCGGTAGCGCGGTTCATTCTTCATCCAATTGCGGATGCTTTTGCGTTCCACTTTAAAGAATCTGGCAGCAGCGCGGATGCCTGACTTTTTTGCGTGGTCGAGGATTTCAAGCTTTTTTGCAACTGTGCAGCTTTTCTGAGGTTTTGTTTTGACTCGCTCTTCAGGCACGTCAGTGTCGCTTGACTCGGCTGTTTCCATTGATTCGGCGGTTTCAGTTGTTTCTGTTGTGTTGTTTGATTCACAGCTCTCTGTGCTTGTACTTGGTCCAACAGGGAACAGATCGAGCTCGTCGTCAAGAACACCGTCGAAGTAATTGGCCATACCGACAACTAAAATACAAGACTAGAAGGCTTTTCAGGTATAAAAATATGCAATAAAACTAAAATTCTACGACATTTCACATTTTACAATCAACAAATAAGGAATACGTAAAAGAATAACAATGGCAGAAATAAATATTTAAAAATACATACAAACAGATAGACAACAAAGCTTTTATGCTTTTATTTGCCTTTGATAGATAAAAACTAAAAATACGAACGAAAATTTAAACAAAGGAACCCATTTTGGGGAGGGTAATAATTACAGGGGGGTAATAATTAGAGGGGGGTAATAATAAATCGTTCGAGCTCCGGGGGGGGGGTAATAATTAGAGGGGAAATAATTTCAGGGGGTAGCAATTAGAGGGAATACGGTAGCAGGATATGGTGCCTTTGGCACCGAAATAATATTACGGTGTCCTACAGTCGGGCCTGCGGCCCTCGCTCAGCTTCACCCGCCCGGCAGGTTCAACCGCCGAGCGGCGCTTCGCGCCGCTCGGCCGGGTGAAGCTTCTATTTGTTCGGGAGTATATATACACTAGGGATCGGCGAGCCCAAGCCCGGGTAGGTCAGGCTCGAAGCTCGGGCTCGCCGAATTTTGCCGATCCCTAATATATACATCCCCCAGTCGCTTTGTCAGAGACACTCGCGGCCTTCGGCCGCTCGGCAATGGTTTTGTCAACGGTGCATCAGAATCCGGAATCCAGATACCTAAAATCTGACTTCAGCATTAGATTCCCCATAGTCGAAAACCTATAACGGCACCGAATCCCGGCGATTTGGTACCATTTTCACGCTAAGTCAACGATGCATCAGAATCCGGGATTCTGAATCCAGATACCCAAAATCTGACCTCAGATTCGGATTCCCCGTATCCGAAAACCCCCTGGTACCAAAAATTTCGGTCGGAATCCCGGAAACCATGAATTTCGAAAAATTGTAGTTTGTAGTCCAGGGGAGGGATTTTGATTGACAGGTGAGACCGTGACTCACTCAGTCAGTCAGTGAGTGAGCCAGCCGAATTTGCGGATTACTATATAAAGGATAGGCATGTCGTATATCAAAATGACTTCAAAAACTCACAAACTTCAAAAGTATAAATTACGCCAATTTGAATGATAGGATATGATTTTACGCAATTTGAAACCCCATGGGGCATCACACCTATCATCTCTAACTGCAGGGCGCTAGCCGGCTGGCTGTCTTTTCCAGATTTTCTGTTCAGCAAGCGAGTATTTTTGTCTTCTGTGGTAGTGAAAAAGATCAGCTAGAGAGCGACCATCTCTAACACACCTCGCCCGCTCTAACACACCTCGGCGAGCACGATGTTGTTTATGCTGCTGTCAAGTGTCTGATTCAAAGACAGCCAGCCAGCCGGCCCCCTGTGGTTAGTACGTCAGTTTTGATGCTCCAAACACTGGCGTATCTAGGGGGATACCGGGGGTACGCCCCCCCCCCAAATGGGAAAATTTGAAAAAAAGTAAATCAGTGCAAATTTGGGCAAAAATTTGGTCCGGTACCCCCCCCCCCAAAAACCCAAAAATGGGGGGTTCCCCCTCCCCCACGCGGTACCCCCCAAATGGCCATTTCCACTAAAACGTACCCCACCCCAAAAAATCCTAGATACGCCACTGGCTCTAAATTGTGCTGTAGCCCACTGTCTTTATTTCCAGTTTTCCATATTTATTCTCCATATTTATTAGCGTATACGGAATCCTAAAATTGAATATGGTCGTGATTAGAGGAATTTCTTTCAGATTTCTGAAAATGCAAAAGTCGCTTGGACATTATTTGCAATTTTGGTCCCTTCTCTAGAACGAAAATTTTGGAGAAATATCGTACTTTTCTCTAATAGAGACCCCGAGCTTAACTATTTCAGATGCTCAAATTTTGCTGCAGCAGACATGATAATAATAATAATAATAAACGGAAAAAATTGAGAAAATAAATTGTTTGATAAAATACATTTCCTTTGCGTGTTTAGTTAACCAGCTTTGTCTGCCGTTTCATTTTAATTCTGATTTGTTTTGTTACAGTCAGTCTAAGTATAATAAGTTAGCGCACTGAGACCTTTTGCGTATCTCGCCATGCGGTCAAGCTACATGGGTGTGTGAGAGCTCATTTTGTAGGTCACGGCGAATAACTAACAAATACAAAAAAATGTGCGCAACCCATAAATGCGCACGTTTTGGCCCGAATGTCAGAAAAATTACGCTTTTCCGTGACGATAATGACACGGAAAATTTTGTTAGCCGTGCTCGGATCCGGCCGAGTGATGCCTCAATCGGTAACCCTCCATGAGCCAAGCAAAATGATCTATTGGGCAGTCGGATCCCTGCGTAGAAAGTTATTAGGTGCGTAAAATCCTTATTTCGCGTACAGCTCCATATTACCCCATAAACATTGCGAGTCGCCGCAAGTGGCGAGCCACTACTGTGGTCGGGCGCAATTCCACTTTGGAATGTGAGGGAACTTAAAGCATATTTCCCATTGATTCAACCCTTTAATAGAGTTCGTAGGGACTCCCACACTGCTTACCCTTCATGAGCCAAGCATTAGCATAAAAGTGCCCTCCGGATCGGCCGAAGGCCGCTCCGGGCGTACAACCCAATTCTAACAATAAGTGTTCTTTCCAAAAAATTGATTCGCGAACGAATTCCCCCTAAGCTTGTGCTTAGATAGTGAAATCATTGTGTAAAATCATTTGCAGACGAAAGAGGCTTTTCTGTCTTTTACTATATTGGGGGGGGGGTGCTCTATTAGAGAAAATGCGGTATTATGCAAAAACAGCACTATTTCCGGAATCCTCTGAGAAAAGAAGAAATAAATCCGTAAAAATCGTCTCAGAATTGGGGTGGCCCCACCACGAAAATGCGGAAAAGCGGGTTTTTGTTTAAAAATGGCCGTAACTCATCGAAAATGGCACTTTTTGAGGCGGAATAAAAAGCAAAGATGGTCTACGCGTCGAGGGGCGTCGTTTTTCAATTTCAGGGTTGGGGTGGCCCCGCCACGGAAATGGAGAAACGGGGGTTTTGTATAAAAATGGCCATAACTCATCGAAAATGGCACTTTTAGAGGCAGGGTAAAAACCATACAGCGGCGCTAGACGCCGCGATAGCGGCGGCCCTTTTCTAGTGTTTTACTTTACTAAGAAGCAGTCATGTGTTTGTCTGTGGCTGGGGTGTCGTTTAGACCCCTTCCGGGACGTTTTCGACCCAGATCTCATCACCATTACAGTAAACGCCCCCATAAATCCGTCAATCGACTCAGATTTGGGGTCGACATAGGTTGAAACGGGGGTCGGAATGGTCGAAAATGGTATCTTTGGCCGATTTAGGCGTGTAATACATGACCTATAGGGTTTTCGGGGTCGGGGAACGCGATTCCGACATTATTTGTATACCAGAGGGGTCGAAAAATGTTCGACATGGTCGAAAATGGTGTTTTTGGTGGTTTTTTGCGTAGGTAATGTCTGCTAAGAGGTTTTTGGCGTCGGTGAACACGAATTCGACAAAACTTAGGGTGGTCGACATAGGTCGAACAGGTCGAAACGCGGGTCGGAATGGTCGAAAATGCTTCGGCGCTAGACGCCGCGATAGCGGCAGCGTGTTTTCTAGTTATAAAACTAATTAATTTAATAAATAAATTTAAAATTTGAAAAATATTTTAAAAACACTTCCTTGTACTGAGTTGAAAACGACATCGATTTCTAATGCCTGAGTAAATCGCGGTCTCAAGGTGAGATGGTCAGACAGAGATCTTGCTAGACAGGTCGCCTATCCTCGAGGTCCGCACCACACTCGAAATCTGCCCACACTCCTAGACTTGCCTCGATCGTACCATTGAGCGCAAAACATTGAATTTGACGCTGGGTATAAGGGACTACCAGCGTATATGATTCTAACCATGGATCATATCTATCTGGACTTCACGACTCTCGTTTCTTTCGCAGCCTGCGAACAAGAATGGGCGACGCAAAAACGGCCGACACCCCCAACTGATCAATAACCGCGTAGAATGCCCCAACCAGGAAGACATAGACAGAAAAAAATTTATACTCTGTGTAGCGGTAAAATTAAGACAGGGTTCGAATACTGTGAATGTATGGGCAGATGTGTAATGATAGCCGTCCGTATATGACAAAAATTAACCGAGAGAAATTTCGACTTCCAATCAATAACTTTCAAAAAATCGTAGACGTCGGGTAAGGTTCTCTCTAGATATGCGGTATTTCGTTTTACACGTTAAAGAAGAATATTCTAAGACTAAGAGAAAATTGTAGAGCAAGAAACGAAGTGAGCGGCTGTCAAATCGAAAGTCACGCGTTCGACGAATCAATACACTGAATTGCGTCGAAAGAAAGTTTCTTTATAAAGTTAGCCGGTAGGACGTCATATCATCATTGTAACGTTCGCTCTTTATTTCCATTAGATTTGTAAATTATTTGAGTGTGATATAGAATGCTAAATGAAAATTTTCCTAATTTTTAGTTTTCTTGCATTTGTTTGTTTGTCCATCGGTTTAAAAATGATTTACTACAATTTAAAATATGAAAAAAAAATTCGGAAATTAAATTTCTTAATTCATTATGTTTTTTGTCTAGGCATATCAATCATATTTTATGAGATTTTTATTCATTAATTTACCAGATTATTACACTTTCATCAATTGCTATTTTTTTATCGTGTCTTTTCTGTGGCCTTGTATTATTTTGTTAAAAATTGTCGCATTCTTCTCCCTCTTTAAGTCCCATTTAATATTAAGATCAATTTGGAAAATTTAACTTAAATACAACGTAGTGCGCATGGAAAAGCATTAGCAAATTTCTTCAGACATTTATAACTGTTGTAAAATAAAAATAGCGTTAATTGTTATTTGTCTCTTTTTCACACTTCAAAATAAATCTGATTTATACGAAACAAATATACCGCTCCATATTTTCACAGCCATATGACAGAACTCTTTGCTCGCCGTAGTAATACCTTGATTTAATACTTACTTTAGTTGGTTTACTTTCCAAATTTTAATACTTGCGATGCATTGAATATCATCTAAATAATTGGCATAGTAAAGTATAAAAGCACCTATTCTGGCATGAAATATCATAAACACTGTTATTTAGGCAAAAAAGATGATGATGCTCTCAAACTCCAAAACATTCATTCTTCTAGTCGTTTCCATCTTTGCGTACGTTTCTCAATCGTTGGCCGAAACTCAGCAAGAGTGTTTGGAAAAGCTGAAACCTTACGAACAGGCTATCCGCCACATGGCGTACCGTAGCAGTAGCACAGATATCTACCATATAACTTCGGATGAAGGGACCGACAAAATCTTGGATAACATGCCAGTTGAAACGAGGTTAGTAGCTTTTATTGAAAAATTAAATTCTGCTAAAAATAAACAGAAAAAAAGTTGCCGTCTTGCTCATTGTCGGCACACATTTACTTGGAAAGGATCAGCAGCTTACTATTCCCTATAGAAACATCAAAATAAATATTGTATGTATGAAAACGGACTTAGTTTTAAATATATTTAATCTCTTTATCTTCCAGAGCGGCTGCCAAAGCGTTGATGCAGATTGACGAAAGTCTCGCGGATTTATATAAAGAATGGATGCCAGATACACACGTGGATTACCAATCTAACCAGTGGGACACAATCGTTTTAGTGAAATGGGTAGCTTTCCTCCAGGAAAAGCAAAAGAAGTGTGCAAGCCTTAAGAAAGGAGCTGAGGTGAAGTCAAAGTTTGAAACACCTGCTGAACCACTCGCAAATTGGACGCAGTATATTTATTGGGGCTTGCCGAATGGAAAGAAACTTAGTAAAGAATTAGCAGACCCCGCAAAATTTAAACATCTTTATCCAACAGAGCCACCCCATAGCGAGTTCAAGCAGCCCGAGGCCGGTTATGCTGCATTTCAAGGCAAAATGCCCACCGTCGACCATATGACTCGTAGTGTGAAAGAGCTTAAGGAGAAATTTGAACCATGTGTCCGAGATTCTGTATATTTCGAGGCTGCCTTCCGTCATATGGTACACACCTCTGGAGATACTGTATTACAAGTAAAAGAGATGCAGGCATTGAATGGGCTGCCCGATGATATAAGGTAAATATTTGGACTAAAAAGAATACTCAGAATCAACGCTAAACTCTGTTCAAATTTTCAGAAAAGCTGGGAATGTACTGAGTATTGCCCGTCAAACTTTTGTGACTTTAAATTCGCGGCATAAAAAATTGACACCCCAAGAAGTGGATGGATTTGTTGTCTATCGATGGGTTGAGTTTATCCAGAAAGAAACCAAGGACAAATTTACACAGGAATGTGAAGAACTTCGCCGCAACGAAGGCATGAGCATGGAATCCGTACGCTCAATTGTGACCGTGCCGACGGACAAGCAACTCTGGGGAGATAGCTTGGATAAGGCTAAAAGTGAGGCAAAGAAGCAAGTAAAGAATGCCGAATTCAACAAGGCGCTCGAAAAACAAGAGAATCCTTACA